>CAIGQZ010032511.1:3752326-3773186 GCA_903798205.1 Danio tinwini
ATATATATATATATATATATAGTTGAAGTCAGAATTATTATCCCTCCTGAATTATTAACCCCCCTGTTTATTTTTTCCCCCAATTTTTGTTTAACAGAGAGAACATTTTCTCAACACATTTCTAAACATCATAGTTTTAATAACTGATTTCTAATTTATCTTATTTTTGCCATGATGACAGTAAATAATATTTTACTATATATTTTTAAAACACTTCTACACAGCCTAAAGTGCCATTTAAAGGCTTGACTAGGCTAATTACGTTAACTAGGCAGGTTAGGGTAATTAGGCAAGTTATTGTATAATGATGGATTGTTCTATAGACTATATGAAAAAAAATAGCTTAAAGGGGCTAATAATATTTACCTTAAAATGGTTTTAAAAAAATTTAAAAGCTTTTATACTAGCCGAAATAAAACAAATAAGACTTTCTCCAGATAAAAAAAAATATTATCAGACATACTGTGAAAATTTTCTTGCTCTGTTAAACATCATTTGGGAAATATTTGAAAAAGAAAAGAAAAATTCAAAGGGGGCTAATAATTCTTATTTCAACTTTAGGTCAGTTTTCTTTCAACTGAATAAGTTGAATTTCTCTCACCTCAAACTTAATTTCAATGACTCTCTCCATTATTCCGCTTTTAAAATGGACCATGTGTTACCTTTTGTTGACACAATGATTTTAAAAAAAACTTAAAAACTTTAAGAACTTTTTCTTTCAAGTAAAGCAGTTTCTCGGAAGGTGAAAAAGCTCATGGCTGAATAAGTGATTTCAGGCAGGGGGTGAACAGGCAGCTGCTTTCCACATTGTGTAGTTATTCACTCACAGCTGGCTCCAGGAAGAGAAATTAAAGTATATAGAAAATATATCTGTAACTCTACAGTGCCGATATTAGTTCATGAAGGCTGCGTCCTGCTACCAGCTTTAAACAGAACAGATAGAAATAATCCTCAAGGGTAGTATCACAGTTGGTGAAGCCTTTTTTGTTTGCTTTATATATACATTTATTTATATATTTAAGTGTCATGAGAATAACTGAAACTAGAAAAAAAGTGATTTATTAATGTAGGCACTTCTGTCTCTTTCTCCCTGTCTCTCTTTTCAAGGCTTCTCATCAGTTTTACATTTTTCATAATCTCCAGCTGAGGTTGTTCAGTTATGTAAACTAGAACTGGCTGAAATATCATGCAGAATAATAATCTTTTAAAATATGAGAGGATTTATCCAGCATTTGACTTTGTTCCATAAAAAAGTGTAAGATTATTGCTGCATTAATACTTTTATTCAGTAAACATAAAACCAAATCTGAAAGTAAAAATTAATGTAGTTACAAAAAAATCTGTTTATATTAAATGCTGTTTACAAATATATATATTCATCAAATAACTTTATAATAAAATATAATAATTTTAACTGTATAACTTTATAATTATTTATGTAATAATTATTACTATTATTATGAGAGCTCTTGAACATTTTCAGTTTCTCTGGTTTAATGTATTATAGTTATAATTGTGATGAGATTATTATACTAATGACTTAGATTAGATTATTATACTAATTTTTTTTACATTTTCATCTTTCAGACATTTATATTCATTTTTATTAACACAACATTTGAACTTCAGAAGCATTAAAACATATTAAAGGAATAACACTGATTTTATATTACAACAACTGAAACCAAATGACCAATTGTTGTAAAATACTGAAATTTGGAGGAAATGTTATAGAATAAAAAAATATTTTATACAAACCCATATAAATCCAATTAATCAGGATAATGTTTATCAGACCACATTAAATATTGCTTATTATACCTTTTTTATTGCCATTTTTCTTTTGTCCATTTTGCACAGCAAGCAGAAGTATCACTGACTTTTGAAAGAGTGAAATTTCACTTTTCAGAGAGCTTGCTTTGGGGGCGGACACTATTTTTTTCCATCTATTGACTTTTTCCAGGTTCTCGTCTTCTCCGCTTATTAGGGAAGCAAACAAATCAATATACTACACTGTGGCTGGAGTGTAGACATGAGGAGCTTCGGCCCACTGTCACTAACAATCCAGCCAATCGTCTGCCTGCGAACACATCTGCATTCCAAAAAACAAGTTTACTACAGCTGCTTTCTGCTTATCATTATTCTGGTCAAAGCTTTTTAAATATGTACTAAATACATGGATTGTGCAATTTGTACAAATCAGATAATCTGATCCTTATCTCCTAAAAAAATAACAAAAATATAACAATGCATATGTATAAACAGTGTATTTTATTTATTTATAATAATTATTTTATTGATAACTTATATAAACAAGGACTTGTTCACGTTACTTAATGCGTTAGTTAACTACAGCTAAATATTTAGATTAACTTGTAAAATGTTGCTTACAAAAACATGATGCATTAGCTAACTAGCTAATACAAACTATTTCATAAAATGAGCGATATAAAATGAGCATTACAAATATTAATCAATGATGTTGCTTTTGTAGAATTAGCCACATACGCACAAACACACAAGTATATATAATCTAATAATACATATAATATTTTTTAAATAAGGCACGCACAGACACAATTATAATTAATAACAATGTATTTAGTATTTTAAAATGATTTATGATATATAATATGTATATTAACTAATAATATGTAAAAACATTTAAAATTACTTTTAATTATGGTAATTTATAAAATAAAAAAAAACTTATTTGTCTATAGTTGTTATGTATAATACAAAATATTGTATTATATGAAATATATAAAATATATATATATATATATATAATAGATATTAAATATATATTTAATATATGTAAATTGCTTTAAACTGATATAACTACATTACAATGTAATATTTCCATTTACTGTTTATTTTTGCAGTATTATTTTGTAATATGAAACGTACTGTATGTAAAAATGGTCACATACACTCACTGGCCACTTTATTAGGTACACCTATCGAACTGCTCGTTAACACAAATCAGCCAATCACATGGCAGCAACTCAATGTATTTAGGCATACAGACATGGTCAAGACAATCTGCTGCAGTTCAAACCGAGCATCAGCATGGGGGAAAAAGGTGATTTAAGTCACTGAAAGTGGCATGGTTGTTGGTACCAGACGGGCTGGTCTGAGAGATTCAGAAACTGCTGATCTACTGGGATTTTCACGCACAACCATCTTTAGGGTTTACAGAGAATGGTCCAAAAAAGAGAAAATATCCAGTGAGCGGCAGTTCTGTGGGCACAAATGCCTTGTTGATGCCAGAGGTCAGAGGAGAATGTCCAGACTGGTTTAAGCTGATAGAAAGGCAACAGTAACTCAAATAACCACTCGTTACAACGGAGGAATGCAGAAGAGAGGATGATCTCTGAACACACAACACATCTAACCTTGAGGCAGATGGGCTACAGCAGCAGAAGACCACACTGGGTGCCACTCCTGTCAGCTAAGAACAGGAAACTGAGGTTACAATCTGCACAGACTCACTAAAATTTGACAATAAAAGATTTGGAAAACGTTTCCTGGTCTGATGAGTTTCGATTTCTGCTGTGACATTCGGATGGTAGGGTTAGAATTTGGCGGCAACAACATGAAAGCATGGATCCATCCTGTCGTGTATCAATGGTTCAGGCTGGTGGTGGTGGTGTAATGGGTTTGGTGATATTTTCTTGGCACACTTTGGGCCTGTTAGTATCAACTGAGCATCGTGTCAACGCCACAGCCTACCTGAGTATTGTTGCTGACCATGTCCATCTCTCTATGACCACAGTGTACCCATCTTCTGATGGCTACCTTCTTCAGCATAACGGCCCATGTTAAAAAGCGCAAATTATCTCAGACTGGTTTCTTGAACATGACAGTGAGTTCACTGTACTCAAATGGCCTCCACAGTCACCACATCTCAATTCAATAGAGCACTTTTGGGATGTGGTGGAACGGGAATGGCTATCATGTCAATATGGACCAAAATCTCTGAGGAATATTTCAAGTACCTTGTTGAATCTATGGCACGATGGATTAATGCAGTTCTGAATGCAATAGGGGGTGCGACCCGATACTAGTAAGGTGTACCTAATAAAGTGGCCGGTGAGTGTACATGCTAGTGGCTTTTACTGTAAAAAATAACATGCTAAATATATAATATTGTCTTTTTTATTTATAAAAATATTGTCTTTTTATTTATTTATGTTTCCTCTTTTGTATCAGGGCAGATCAACAGTTCCCTAGAAACAACAGTAAATTATAATGAATATTAAATGAAAAATGCATACAGAAAAAAATCCTCCCCCTTTCAATCCATACCCATTTCCATTGTATTTTCATCGTCTGCTGTTCATGTTTTGATCCTATGGCTGTAAAGTGCTATCAGTGTTTTGGGGAGTGTATCAGCCCCTCCTCCTCGTCCTCCCGAGCCCCCCGTCACACTCCCCAGCTGGAGGCTTTTGACATCTGCTGGTTTGGGATCCGACAGAGCAGCTGTCGGCAGCAGGGAAGCCTCTTTCAGCGTCAGTTGGCGGGATGGCCGGGTGCCAGCTTGTGCCATCTGTGCGTCTGACATTTCCTTCTAATTAACAGAAGGGTTAATTGTTCTGGCAGGCTCAAATGCAGTGTCTAACATCACCCAGGGGAAATGTGTACAAGTGACAGAGTGGGAAGGTGGTGGTGGTTGTGAAAAAGCTTGGTTAACGTCGCCCACTGCCACCGTCATGCTCATTGGTTACCCAGACCTGGTGCTGGCAATTGGGGCAAGATGTTTTTTTTAAGCCCCTTCCATGTTTCTGATGAATTATGCCATGCTTCTGTAATGATGTAGAAAGAATTGAGTTTTGAGAAGCAAAGACCACTGCCTGGGGGCAATTGGGAGGGAACAATTTGCATGTTATTACTGCATATTCATAACTAATTGTGTTAGGCTTTGCTAATAGAGCAGAATGACGGATTGAAAAATTGAGAAGCAGTTTTTTTTTTTTACTGCCAAAATAACGGTACAATACCGGGTGTTGGATGATCATTAAAATACTGAGCTGCTAAATGTAGCAGGTTGTTTCATTTGTCAGCCTGACATGATGTAATCAGTTTAGTGCTGTAATTTTATTGAAGTGCGTGGAAGACATTTTTTTATGCCACTTACAATGGTGCGATAATGTTGGGAAATTGTATTTCAGCATGAAACTATGGCATATAAAAATTTAAAAAATGGGTGGAAAGTCCTGAATGATAATCGTGAGGCAGTTGTTTGATGCTTTTTTTTCCATATATGAGAAACAAGTCAGAATAATAAAATGTCCCCATGTGCAGGCCATATTATATTTTGATAAATCTGAGTTTGCTTATGATTCCATTTATATGAATCCCTTTTTACCGCAAAAGACAATAGCTCATTTTAGGGATGTGTGTGTTATTGCCAAAAATAAATAATACTTTTAGAATATATATATAATATATATTTTATATAATATATAATAATATTTTTAGATGTTAAATCAACCTTAAAAACTACTCCAAAAACACCAATGATTATTTATTTAATCATTCATTCAAATGATTATTTCAAAACAGTCAATTCATTTAGAAATAATGCAAATGACTTTATGACTGGATTATTAAATCCCTGACTCAGATGATTTGTTCTAAATGATTTGTTTAGCAATAAAATAGAATTGGAACTACTGTCAACAAAACAGGAAAATCAGAAAACGCTGTGTCCTAATGTTATACATAATGTGTACAGAACTGTTATAAAATCAGGTTAATCATATAAATGCAAAACGACAACTTTTTTTGCAATGTTAAAATAGTAATATTAATATTACAACATCGAGACACAGTGGTTCAGTGGTTAGCACTGTCGCCTCACGGCAAGAAGGTTGCTGGTTCGGGTTCCAGCTCGGCCAATTGGCATTTCTGTCTGTAGTTTGCCTGTTCTCACCTAGTTTGCGTGGGTTTCCTCCGGGCGCTCCGGTTTACCTCACAGTCCAAAGACATGCGGTACAGGTGAATTGAATAAACTAAATTGACCATAGTGTTTGAGTGTGTGTGTGAATGTGAGAGTGTATGGGTGTTTCCCAGTACTGGGTTGCAACTGGAAGGTCATCCGCTGTGTTAAACATATGTTGGTGGTTCATTCCACTGTGGAGACTCCTGATGAATAAAGGGACTAAGCCAAAGGAAAATGAATGAATGAATATTACAACATATTATGCCACTCACAATGACATGTAAATGTTTGTATTTCAAAATGAAGCTACAGCAAATCAAACATTAAATATGTGAAAGCCAATCTGCCAATATATGACATTAAGTCTAAGTCTTAAGTCTTATAACTCATTCATTCAATTTATTAAAGACATCTGATTCATTTAGAAACAAATTGAATCAGTTGCTTCATTCAAAAACAGATTCATTTAGGAATAAAGCACCTCAATGTTGCTCTAAGATGGACAAATATTCTTTGTCTTCATTTCACAAAACAGCAAAACCAGAAACATTATACCAGAAATGTACTTACTCCCAGGGCCATTTCAAGAGTTCACACTTAGCTGATGATTTATTATAAAGCTTGTTTGGCATGCTGTTCCGGGAGAGAGCTTTAAACTCACAAGGTCCTCGAGCCCGGGGCTGCCTCCCATTGCAAGGTGAGAGGGGAGATTGAGCTCAGGTAGATCTCGAGAACTCCCCTGTCATAGTGATTGAAGAGCAGATAGTAGTTTATCTTTAACAAGATAGGTAGGGAGCAAGTCTATAGTGTTGATTAGTCAGTAACTTAGGTTGCATGTTTTTAATTGGTGGGAGGAAACCGGAGAACCCGGGGGAAACCCACGTGAGCACGGGGAGAAAGTGCAAACTCCACACAGAAATGCCTGCTGGTTTGGTAAAGCCTAGAACCATTGACATTCTTGCTGTGAGGCAACAGTGCTAAGCACTGAGCCACTGTGTCACCCATCTAGGAAGGAGGAGGAGTAGGGGTGGAAGGGGGGATTCTTCAAAGCGAAGATAGTGGTGATACATAACCCAGGGTATTTGTAGTAGCTTAGGGATCGTCTGATTGGTGCATGGTGAATTTGGATAATGTGGATCCAGCCGCTAGCAATCATAAGCACGTGATCCTCTCGAAATTAGTTTATAAATAAACTTCACTTATATCGAAGTTGATATTTAGTCGCACCATCTTGGTGTTTCGCAACATCTAGTTTTATGAGGTGGGTTGTTAGCCCAACACTCAACCCCCAACCTGGAGGACCAGGACATGCACACATACACTACGAACAATGTACCTCACCCAATTCACTTACAGCGCATGTCTTTGGACTGTAAGGGAAACCGTAGGAAACCCAAGCGAACACTGGGAGAACATGCAAACACACATAGAAATTCCAACTGAAACAGCCTGGGCTGAAACCAGCGACCTTCTTGCTGTGAGGCGACAGCGCTACCCACTGTGCCTCCGTGTCACCCACACCAAAAATGTAACTCACTTAATACTCTACTGTACATCAGGCTGTTGAATTGTTCTAAAGCCAATTTGTTTGTTATACGATGTAAATATAATGTGAAAATTGGTTCCATCTTAAAGTGTTGTATTGAATGAAGCTTAAATTTCATATAATAACCAATATTTGATATCCTAAATGACTGCCTAAATAATCCCTGAGTCCAAATAGGCCACCTTTTTTTGTGGGCCGTATATTTATCACCCCTGTACTATAGGTGAGACCTCAGAGGAGCATCACAATCTTTTTTGTTCATCTGCGGCAATTTGCTGCATTCTGTTTGGCATGTGTTTTTGATGCGATAAGTGTGAGCATATGCATGTCATGATGAATGATTAATCGCATATCATTTTGACATCAGAGGCAGCATGAGCGCTGATGTACTGACACGTTAAGGGGCTGCGCTACGCACACGAATGCTAGCATGCACACACACACACACACACACACACACACACACACACGGCTGTAGTGAAGGGCTAAATGGATGCCCTCTGGGTTTCGGAGTCTGAGAGTGGCAATTTGCACGCCTCCCTTGGCCCCTGTGCATTGACTGGCTGTCAGGGGTGCGCAAGGAAGGGAATCTGGGCCCCAAAGAAAAGAGACATGAGCCTTTTACCCAGCATGGGAGAGCCTCGAACAATCCGCCAGTGGAACAGGCTGCTTTTTGAAAATGTCTCAGAGCGGAAATGGGACTCAAATTGACTGCAGTTAGTTACCTTTCAAAAAGCTCTCGTCTATTCAACGCGCTTTCATTTTCATCTCGCACTTCACAAGTTTTTTCCGTGGTTGTCAGATGACTGATATTTGGCAACCGGCGTTGGATAAAACGCTCAGATGTGTGATGTAATTGCGAGTAATTGAAACAAATCAGGCCTGAGCTGCAAATTGGTTAAAATTTGGGACGTGCTCTCAGTCCATCAGTTTTGTCATATTATAGTGGAGATTTAAAAAATAGATTTTTTTTGCATGTTTAAAACTGACATGATTTTATAATTCACAGCAAATCGGCATGACTTCTGTTGAAAGCAAAAAAAGATATTTTTTTAAAATGTTACAGCTGGTTTTGTTTTTATATTTTTTAAAGAAATCTATAAAATATGTCAGCATTTTCATCATATCATTTTTGCATGTTTATTACTGTATGAAATGTGATTTTATAATTCACAGCAAATCTGCACGACTTTTGTCAATATTTAAAAAAATGTTACAGCTTGGTTCAGCAATTTTTTATATGTTTAATATATTATGCGATTTTATAATTTACAAAAAAATCTGTATGACTTCTGTGGAAAAAGAAGATCCCTTGATTAATCTGGGGTCGCCACAGCGGAATGAACCGCCAACTTATCTAGCATTTGTTTTACGCAACGGATGCCCTTCCAGCTGCATCACATCACTGGGAACATCCATACACACTCATTCACACACATGTGGGGGAAACTGGAGCACCCAGAGGAAACCCACGCGAACACAGGAAGAACATACAAACTCCTCACAGAAATGCCAACTGACCCAGCCGAGGCTCAAACCAGCGACCTTCTTGCTGTGAGGCGATCGTGCTACCTACTGCGCCACCGTGATGCCGGTTTTGTTCATATTCTTTAATAAAAATATCTATATATTGATTTTTTTTAATGCATTACATTTTGTTTCAAGGTTATATCATTTACAGTGACAAAAAAAAACACTTAAAAATTTATGTTTCTTGCTTGAGAATGAAAAAAGAAAACACTATGAAAAGCCAAAAATCCCAAAATCTCAAAATTGACAGATTGTTGAGTGAAAGGTTCCTGCAGTGTTTCACCTTTATTAATACAGGAAATAGTGGCTTTTATTGGTGTTTCAGTATATCTAATAATGCATTACTTAAATACATATTCACCCCCCAAAACATTTTGTCATTTAATCTTTCTTGGCTTGTTCCAAACCTGTGTCTTTCTATTATTAAAACACAAGAAGATAATTTGAGAAAGGTTGTAAACCTGTAACCATTAACTTCCATATTATTTGTGTTTTTCCTAGTATTGATGTCAATGGGTGCAGGTCCAACAGAACAAAAATCATAAAATTGTTTGGAACTAAGGATGAGGTGTGAGTAAGCAAGATGCCCAAACTAGGGCCCTCGGGCCAAAGTTGACCCGTTGTAACCTTTAATTTGGCCTGCCATCCCATCTGAAAAGAAAAGAAAGAAAGAAGTTCGGGGTTAGTGGTTTTAATATACATTGTCATTTCTAATTTAATGTAACCTTTCATTTGTTAGTTTTATTTTTAAGCTACAAAAAAAGCAAACTTGAATTAAATGTTTCAATTAAATGCTTGACTAATGTATTTGGCAATAAACTCCATAATGTTATAAATGGAATTCTTATGTTTTCATTATAATAGGTTCATTATAGAATATAAAAAATATATGATGGATTAGTTAATATGCTTAAAGTAAAGTTTTTTAATTATTTTTAAATAAACAATTAAATTATTCATGGGAACTTTGTAATTCAGCTTGATATATTTATATATGTATATGTAATATATATATGTAATACAGCCCTCAGTCAAGTTTGTTTTTGGCTCTTCATAAGAAAAAGTTTGGGCACCCCTGCACTATACAGTAACATTACTGTAAAGTAATTTTATTTGCATGCATGCTTAAAGAAGAAATAATTATGAAATAGTATTGTTCATAGACTTATTACAGAAATCATACCTTTTCTGTACTTTCCACTCATGTTTAATCATTCTTCTCATAGCCCTCTAAATAATGTAGAGCATGTCTCACATTCCCCACACCTGATCCGCACATCAGTTTATCTCCTTATGCTTTTGAAAACACGGGACAACATTCATGGGGAAAGCTCTCTGTTCGTTCTTCTCCAAAGCCGCCATTTACATATCCAAATATAAGCACGCTTGCGTTTTTTTTTTTTCGCAGTGGAAAACATTAAGAAGCAATATTTATAGGATGTGGCTGGGATATCAGTTGATAGCATGGCGCTTGACAGCTGTCGCTAGCAGCCTGGCAGAGCTCATCAGGAAAGCGGCACTGTCTGCCCGCTCTGTCAGAGAAGTTTAGAGCGTCGTGCTGAGCCGCGGAGGTTCAGCTCAGTGTGAAAGAAGTGCTCGACTCCTCCAGCCTTCCAGCTCCTGCTCTGTCACATCAAGAGGCCTCTGTCTGCTGCCTGGCCCCTCTGGATCGCCTGTCCAAAATCTGCCAGAGCTCAGTCTGAGCCTGTGCTTTTGCTCATCGCTGCTGATGAGTGTCACTGCGGTCAGGGCCAAACTGCTGCCTGTTGAGCGTGCTCTGTGTGGATTTGTGCATGCTCGTGAACTGATTTATTGTTTTTGAGAGTCTTCTTGTTTGAGGCGTCAGAGCAGTTCATTCAGTCATTTTTTAGATCTGTAATTCATGTGTACGTTATTATTATTGTTATGCTTATTGTTAGCATTGCTTATGGGGTAAATGATAACCTAAAATATGTTATCTGCATTTACACTTCACATAAGGTAAAAAAAAAATAGAAAATGTTATACTGAGACAAAAATACCTTTTAGTGTTTCTGTTTCTTTATCGTAGCACATTTTTACATTTAAGGTTAGCAATTTCAAGTAAAATTTAACTCTTTAACATTTGTTAAGCGATTAGTAAACTTGTTCAAATTATTTTGAATATTTTCTAAATAAATGTATGAAAATAAAATAAAATATTGCAGTGTTATTTTAGCATTATTGAATAACAATTGACCTTTTTTAGGAAAATTGAAAAAAGAAAATTGAAATTGAAAGTGTGCTTTTTGTCTGTTTTGTATTTGTTTTTAGTATTAGTTAATAATTTAAATTAGTTAATAAATAATTAGTTAATTATTTAAATTATTAAATTTAAATTAATAATTTCAATGTTGTTTGCCAAATCCAAACAACATAATTACTTAAACTTAAACTAAAATTAAAAGGAAAACAAAAATTGTTTGTAGTATTTAATTATTAAAATGACCAAAATAAAGTAAAAAGTACAATTTGTTTTACTAGTAGAACAAGAATAATATTAATAAAAATGCCCAAATACTAAAACTAAAATTAAAATGAAAATATATATTTTTAAATGATTTAAATTACAAAATGTATTTATTTATTTATTTATTTATTTATTTTCAATTTTACATAATTTTCTTTCTTTTTGTTAACATAATAAAATGTTATTTTAAAAAAAGTATATATACATTTCAATTAGTTCACTAGTTTAATGAATGATCGGCTAAAATAAATAAGTATAATTAATGTTAAAACAAATTAAACATGACCCTTCCCAAAAGAAGTAAATTAAGCATGTAGAATAAATAAATAAACACAAGGTTCCCACGCTTTCATCAACAGCAGATTCAAGGACTTGTAAAAGCACCATTCGTTTTAAATCAAGCAGCTTTGTACTTCATACCCCAGCAGTGCCATGTAAGTTCTTACTGTACTTAACATTTATGTTAATAATGTCATTTTCAAAAATTTACCATTTTTTAAAAGTCATGTTCAAAGAGCTTTAATAAAACGTGTGGAATTCAAGACTGGTAATATTCAAATGCAGAAATTTGAGAAATATTGATCAAATGTAGATTGTTTGTCAGTTTTATTGTACAACATTTAAATGTACGATTTTTATTTAAGACTTTATCTGTTTATTCATTCTGTTTTTGACAGTTCAGTACAATTGTAGAAAACTTGCCAAAAAACAACTTTTATTTTAAATTCAATTTAAGTGCTTTCAAGAACCTGTGTTTGTTTTTAAGTACTTTCCAAGACTTGAATTCATATGTCTGAAATTTAAGTACTTTTAAGTACTTTCAAGAAGTGTGGGAGCCCTGTAAATAATAAATATAATAAATAAAAAATGAAATTTGCTTATTTTTATTTAATAGTATTGATAAAAATACAGCAACATGATTACTTTCATAATTCCCTTATCTTTGAATGTGTGCGCAAATAAAAACACTTAACCATAAAGTTAATAAGTTAATGAGTTAATGCTACTATTTATTTATTTATTGTTTGTTTGTTGCAGTTAATGATATAAAAAGTACATGGTTATTATACATAACTAAAAATAAATAAAATGAAATGTCACTACTTTTACCATCGGCAAAATGGCTCTTAAACACACATTTATTTATGCATTGCATGTTTTTTTTTTATTTTTATTGTAGCTAATGTATACAACAAGTACTGTAAAGCTGACATGCAAATAGTGAATGCTTTTAACAAGAAGATTTAACAGACAGAATAATAACCCTAATTTACACAAAGCAACCATTTACATGCTTAAACCAATAATTAATTCATTGTACACAGCATATATCACTTGGTGAAACTAGATTGCAGGTGCTTAGAGAACAAAATGCAAGATCCAGTAAACAGCTGTCCTACATACGTCTGCTTCATTGTGCACTGAAAAATAATGCGGGCACAGACACGAGTCGTATATGTTGTTTTGGTGGGACATTTGTGCTCTGTGTGCGGTTCCAATTCCGGCGCACTCCAGGTGTGTGTTTGAGCTCCCGCCACCCGGTGAGTGACAGTGTGACAATAATGATGCCAGAGGAGGGAGTGACACACACGGCCCACACCGAATTAACAGCAGAAAGAATGCCCTACACACTACATAGTAATTATGGAGCTCACCGGGGGGCTCTGGGGAGAAAAGAAAGAGAAAGAAAGGGGGAAAAACTATACAAACTATACAATGCAGATTGGGAGATTCATTAAGATTTTCTCATTAGAGCCCCATTACCTTTGAAACTCTGACAAAGCCACAGAGGTGCCATTAGGAGCAGAATAGTGTCTGGAACAATTTTAGTCAGCTTTTCACCAGAACAACTAATGGCTCCTTATAAATGTCTCACGCAAATTGCGGGCATCTTTTGAAAGCGTGCATGTTGTTTTTATAGCTTTGATGCAAGTGTATTTTTAAGGATAGTTGCTAATTTTGTCATCATTTTGAGGAGGGGGTGGTGCGTAAATGTTGGATGTATATTTGTACAGCACGTGTTTTCTTAAATGGGATGAGATATCATGAAAACTTGACGTTTTCTGTGTTGGTGCTATACAAATGACTGCGATTCTAACAGTACAAGCTTTAAAAATGCTACATTTTAACTTGGTTAACAGCACATTACTGTAAGAATTACTGTAAACTGATTTTCTCAGAATTTATTTAGTCCTTTATTTTATTTAGTTTTTTTTCATTAGTTATGCACGTTAGAGTTATATGTTGCATCACATTTTGATGAATAATGTTTATTGCATTATTTAATGTCATGTATGGTAACATGATGGTATGTAGAAATTGTTTGAATGACACCGAGCACCTTCTATTAGTGTGTTTCTCTGCCTATGAAACACTGTTAGTAATGAGCATTGGTTCATCATCATGACTTTGACATAACCGAAACATAACCAAAAGCACGTGGGGATGACAAAGTACATGGGAATGTTGATACTTCAAAACAGCGTTGTATTAACACTGTAAATAGATTATAAATAGATTACTGTAATAGTTTATTATATGCAATAGTTTGCTATAAAATTGCACAATTAATTTCACAAGTTCTACTGTATTTTTAATTGTAAAATTCTGGCAACCACAGAATAAAACAATTTACAGATTTTTTTTACAGTGTATAATCAGGCCTCTGGTGCATCTGCATTAACCCAGAAAATGTTTAAGGAAAAGAAGGATTTGGCATTCATTTATAGATACATATACAGTATTAAGACCCAATCCCAATTCTACCCCTTAGCTATTCCCCTTACCCCTACCTCATTTTGTGCGTTCACATGAAGGGGTAGGGGTGTCCCAATTCTCTTTAGCTTCAAGGTGAAGGGCTAGATATGTAGTTTGCCTTGAAACTGAGATTTTTCATGACCACACTCGATACCAAGGGGTAAGGAAATTTCCCAGAATACACCATCTACAACAGCAGCATGGCTACACACGGAAGTCAGGAGATGCACAAATTTGTATTTTTTGTCATTATTATAAATTTTTACAGCAAAAAAGCGACATTTTTAATACATTCATAATCACGTTAGTGTTTTACCATCGTGCTTAAAAAAAAAAAAACAATAAAAAAACTCCCTGCTAAATTTTGCCAAATATAACCCATAATAATAACTTTTGTGTAATAGTCCCACAAAAATACTTTCACATCTGACACTCGATTACACTTGAATACCCAGTCGGTATTGGCTGGGAATGAGCTTTTTACAATGTCTGGTGTAATATTTATGTTGTTTTCGTGTATTTACATAGATAAGTATGGTCATGATGTAAATGCACAGTACAGTTACCAGCTTATTGTCACATTATATCGTTATGATAACATGATATCTGCATTCAATGATTTCTTGAAGAGAAATAACCCCCCCATCAAAAAAAAAAAAAAAAAAAACTGGAATAACTACAACAGTCACCATCATCAATCTCATAAGAAGTAAGAGATTATGATGACGTATGATGATGTGTGCAGGTGCTGTAGTGGTGTCCCATTTCTTAGGGGGTAAAATTTGAAGCCCTTTCCCTTCACACTCTGTTTCAAGGGCCAAGGGGAAGGGGTAGAGGTAAACAAAAATAGAATTGGATTGGGCCTAAATCTTAATATATATTACCATCCCTCAGTCTGCACAGTTACACCCATGATGCCATTTTTTCATTCTTTATAGCAGCTGCATGAAAGTTTTCTGTAAGGAATACAGTTGTACTAATAGTGTAATTTTTTTTTTGGTCTTCAGAGATTAGCATCCAAATAGAGCAATACCATGCAAGTTGATGAGCTGAATTTTACTTCTTAGCTACTCCATAAATGTATCCAGTAACCATTCAGAAGAATCTAGAAGTTGTAACCTTTTCCACTCCATCATTATTTGACTCTGGTTTCAACATGTAAGGCTTTCATCCAACACTGGGCATTTATAATGTTTTACATTTTATAATGGTACATTTTTAAACGCAATCAAGTTAACTTAATCGATTTGAGTTGGGACAACATGAAGGGATTGTGTGGAATCCAGAACTTTCTAAGGGAGAGCAGCATCTCATTTGCATTTAAAGGGACACACAAAAATGAACATATAAAATAAGGTCAGATTTGACAAGATATAATAATTGATCTATAAGGTATTTTAAGCTGAAACTTCACAGACATATTCTGGGGACAGCAGACATTTATATTACATCTTATGAAAAGGGACATAATATGTGCCCTTTATGTGAAATATGGGCCTCAAAGCACATTTAGGAATTGAAAGGCTGCAAGTTGCTCTTAATATTCTCCGTGGCCTCTCGTTCACAGTCCAAAGCCAGAGGACCTCTGAAGGCTCAGGTGGAAGATCTGAGAAAACAGCTCAAGGCCAAGAGCGGGATTATTCAAAGTCTGAAAGAGGAAATTAAGACTCCTTTGTTCCAGCGTGCACAAAAGGAGAATGAGGTACGGAGAAGGCGAAATCCCTTTCCTCCATCCACTTTGATTGAATAGAAACAACTTTTAGATGCGGTTGAATTTTAACAATATTGCGTGCTGATTGCGCTGTAAGCTTTACATGTGTTGTGTATTAGGCGGCACTTTCGTTCTTCAACAAGAGGCAAATATTGTGGACCCTGAAGGCTCCAAATGCCATCTCGACTGAGACTTGCTTTTACTGCCTGCTAGCCCTCTATATGAGGTGTCACCAAATTAAAACCACTGCTGTTTTATTGTCTGGGTTATGTCTTTACAAATTGATGGTTGCGGTAAGCCTGCATATAAACAGTGTGTTTTTTGCCGCATATGAGAAATGCCTTGATGCATGTGCACTTCAGAATATATTCTTACACGAAAAATTGAAACATGGACGTTCTTAAATGAAAACCATAATTAAAATGTCAATTTCAAAAGATTTTTTAACCCTCATACTCCTGAATTTTAAATAGAAGCATCTGTACCAAATATTGTACTGTCCTAAAAAACTACACGTCAATGGAAGGCTTATTTATTCACCTTTCATGTGACGCTTACAAATCTTATATTAACTCTATAAAAACATATTACTATAAAAAAAGTAATCTATAAAACTCACATTTTTTTACAGCTAGAATTTTTTACAGCTATAAATATAAATAGAATACACTTTTTTTTTTACAAAATAATATTAGAAGTGGCGGCACGGTGGCTCTGTGATTAGCACTGTTTCCTCACAGCAAGTAGATCGCTGGTTCAAGTCCTGGCCTTAACATTTCTGTGTGAATTTCTAAGTTCAATGTTCTCCTCGTGTTGGCGTGGGTTTCCTTTGGTTGCTCCGGTTTTCCCCACAGTCCAAAAACATGTACTATATGTTAAATGAATAAACTTAATTGGCTGTAGTGTATGAGTGTGTGTGTGTGTGTGTGTATGTATGTATGGGTGTTTTCCAATACTGGGTTGTGGTTGGAAGAGCATCCAGTGCATAAAACATATGCTGGAATAGTTGGTGGTTCATTCCACTGTGGCTACCTGACCGAAGAAAAATGAATGAATGAATATTAGCAGTAACAATTTTTATACTGTATTATACTATACATATTTTTAAATAATTAAATAATATTGAATAATTAATAATAAATAATACATGTTTATATATATATATATATATATATATATATATAAAAATTATTTTTAAAAAAAAAAAATATATATATTTATAAATATATATATAATATTTTAAGAGTAAATAACATTCTAAACATATATAATAAATATATGTATAGAAAAAGGTTTTTATTTTTACTCCAGCTGCTTTGCTTATGTTAATGTAATGTATGAATATGAAATAATCTATTATTTAAGCTTTTCTTGGTACCTTTTTATTCATAGCTTTTTATTATTTTTTTTATTATCCTTTGTCTTTGATTTTTTTATTGACATCACATTATTTTGGCTAGATAAGCCCATTTTTTTCTAAAATGGTGCTGAAATGTATGTAGATATTTAGCTGGTGTTATGCAGAATATGATGCAGATCATCAGTATATCCTGCACTGGATCCTCAGCATAAGAAGGCCACAGGCAGGCATGATGAGGAGAGGGTTAATTTGTGTTCCTCCCAGAGCAACAAGACTGCTCAAACTCTGCCTGCCTTCTCTCCATCATTATAAAATCTACTCCAGTTTAGCGGAGAGTCTGATTCCTCACACAAGATCTTTAATAATCACACAAATGACAGACGCTGAGATTTTCCTCCTCTGATCTGAATATTTCTGTTTAATTTGACAGGTGCACGATTAAGAAAAAAACTCAAAAAAAAAAATCAAACCTTTGACCATCGCAAGAAAAGGTCTGCAAGAGATGGAACACACACTTTTGGGAAAGGTGAGTGTGTTAAAGCAAATACAGCCATCATCCTTATAACCTTTAGCTGTATTACAAAGAGTGACATTAATTTGCTGCACATCCAAAAAATGAGGTTTTTAATGAGAAACTCACAGCGGGGTCACTGATTGGCTATGATCATAAGCAGTGAATAGAGCTCCTTACAATGCGCTCAATTTTTATGCCCAGTACTTAAAAAAAATCCCCTTTTTTCCCTGACACAGAGGCAGAAATTGAAATGGTGTTATACTCAATAAAGCAGTATGATGAGAAGTGAATTAGCCTATCAGGACAATGATATTGTCAGCTCGGTGTGTGAAGGTGTTGTAAGTACTGTAGCTCTTCCAGATGAATCTCGGTGCGGCTCAGCAGTTTGTCTGCTAAGCAAGAAGAAAAGGGTTTATGATTCAGCCGTCACCTGCAGGGATATATCAACTGGATATTAAGGAGCCTTTTCCACCTTAATTCAATTTCAGGGCAGCACCTCTGACATCTAATCTTTAATTGTGGATGGATTTATCGCAGTGTTTCCAAAAGCGCAGAGATAAACATTCTGATATGGCCTCTGGACCGCAATGAGGGAATCAGGAGTTATGGTTATGCAACTTCCTGTGACCTCATCAGTCAGGACACATCTTTGAGTAACAGACGATGATGGTGTGCTTTGAACAAACAGGTCTAAATGAGTCGCACATCCTTCTCTTGTAGATGGCGTGATTTTGACTCGAGCAGCGTGGGGTAATGACTTTAATGTGGTTTTAGCAAAATGATTCACGGCGCTGTTGTTAGATAATGATTTGAAAATGTTTTGTAATACATGATGCATTTCTCACTTCTTTATATAGCTCTAACAGCTGCCTGCCTGTCTATCTTTAAGTTTATTTAAATTGAATTTATTCATTCATTTTCCCTTGGCTTAGTCTCTATTTCAAAGGTCACCACAGTGGAATGAACAGCCTAATTTAATTTAATTAAATTTTATTTCTTTTTTTTCTTTTTTAATTTAATTAACTTTATTTTATTTTATATTTATTTTCATTTAATATTTTAATTAATTTTATTTCACTTGTAAATGTTTATGTAAATGGTCCTTTCATCTATCTATGATGAAAAATTTAAATACAATTTTTTTATGCCCCCTTTAACCCACTATAAAATTACAAAACTACTATGTAATTATAGTTTTTTTTGCCTTCTTCAGATTCTATTCTATTCTATTCTATTCTATTCTATTCTATTCTATTCTATTCTATTCTAGTCTAGTCTAGTCTAGTCTAGTCATTCATTTTTTTCGGCTTAGTCTCTATCTTATTAGTCTCTAGTCTCTATCTTATTTTATTTTATTCAAAGTAAATGCTGGTCTATGTAAATTGTAATGTGAATGGAGGTCTGTAAATGGTCCTTCCATCCATCTATGATGAGAAATTTAGCAATTATGTTTTCTTAAATGTACTTTTTAACATTTATATATTAATCCCCCCTTAACCCATTATAATATTGCAAAACTATTATGTAATTATTTATTTTTTTGCAGCCTTCAGATTCTGTTTTGTTCTATTCTGATTCTGATTCTATTCTATTCTATTCTATTCTATTCTATTCTATTCTATTCTATTCTATTCTATTCTATTCTAGTCTAGTCTAGTCTAGTCTAGTCTAGTCTAGTCTAGTCTAGTCTAGTCTAGACCAGTCATCCATTGTCCTTCGGCTTAAGGGGGTGACACCAGAAGCACCATACATTTCAGAATTCTAAACATAGGTTTCTATCAGGGTACACACCGGTGCTGCAAGTCGGTGGCTGTCAGCGGTGCCAAGCCGACTCACGACTCAGGACACTGTTCATATTTCTGCCGCAGCACAGAGCTCTATCTAAATAACTAAACTTTACAAACTTAACTTAATAAACTTAACATGCAAATATGTGAGTCTGGTATGCGATACTTTCAACTGTCACATGTGTGTTGTGTTGCGGCGCTGCGCCGATCGGCGCATCTGGTGTGCAACCTGCTTTAGTCTCTAAATCAGAGGTCGCCACAGCAGAATGAACTATTTTATTTTATTTTATTTAATTTAATTTAATTTAATTTTATTTTATTTTATTTTATTTTATTTTATTTTATTTTATTTTATTATTTTTTTTTTTTATATTTAATATTTTATTATATTTTTTATTATATTTTATTTATTTATTTATTTTTTATTCATTTACTAATAATTCTATCTCTAATATTTTGTTTTGTTTTGCTTTGTATTTTTCTGTTATAGTCTAGTCTAGTCGATTTTTTGTAAATTGATTTAACTTAAAATGTGCCCCTCAGCTTAAATTGGCACAATGCTTGTATGCAAGCTGACCATGAGTTTATGTAAGCATGAGCATTGTCATGTGATGTTTACAGCATCACATGTCTAAAACAGTGCTTTCATTCAAAGAAACAAAGAGTAATTTGCACACACAGACAGAATCATTAAATTCTTAAATCATTTTCAATCAGTAATCATACATATGTGCAGTTATTTGGTCGCTGCACTTAAATGGTTTGTTCAACAGAGTATGTAATTCTCCTCTTCTTTCCTAGCAGACAGGCCTGTGTCTCAGCTCAGGGAGTGCTGATAGAGCCTAGCAGATTTGTTTCAGATGTTAATACCAATCAGGTCAACACTTTGAATGGATGAGTTTTATTCCCCGAGTGTCCTTGAATGCCAGTAAAACTTTAAAAATGCATTAAAAACAAATTTGTGCGGCACGGGGTTCAAACCAATTGCATGGCACGCTCTGCTATGGTCCCTGGTGGTGCGTCTGCCAGAATTTCCACTTGCAGCATTTTTCGCTTTTCTGCAAAGGTGATTTTATTTGTGTCTCTTATTTACTAACGGGGTTAATTTTTTTTTGCAAATGCTCTATACAGAGAATGATCTATCTATCTATCTATCTATCATCTATCTATCTATCTATCTATCTATCTATCTATCTATCTATCTATCTATCTATCTATCT
>CAIGQZ010032511.1:3773586-3799053 GCA_903798205.1 Danio tinwini
TATATATATATATTAGTGAAATTTGGATGAGAAACACAGAAAAAAACATTTTTGCAGCATACAAGTATTTCAGTGAAAGTATGCACGTAAAATCATTTATTGTTGTGATTACCATCTTCTAGGCTAAAAGATGTAAAAAACACAGTGACTGCTAGCCAGTTTTGAGGAAAACATGACACGGCGGAATTACTTGTAACAGAGTGTTACAAATAAGCCACACGCTGTTGAATTTTGAGTGTAATGTTGAGAACTTTTTAAATATTTTTTAATATATTTTTTTTATTTTTTTTAAAGTCAATATTATTAGTCCCCTTAAGAAATGATCTGAACCACTGTTATCCAATAACTTGCCTTAATATCCTAACTTGCCTGGTAAACGAAAAATCCTAAGTCTTTGAATTTCACTTTACTGAATACAAATATAATGTCAAATGAGAAGAAAAATATAATTTACTGTCACCATGGCAAATATAAATGAAGTTAGTTATTAAAATGTGTTTAAAAAAAGTTTTTTCTTTTAAGCAAAATTAGGGAAATATTTTAAATGGATTCAAATTTCACATGAAGGCTAGTCATTGTGATTCAACTATATAACATCACACTAAGATGGTTGGATGGACAGACAGTCAGTAACCTAGGCCGTCTGCTTGTTAATAGAATAAATATGGCCATGTTGCCACTGTAACCTGAGGGCAAGAGGGTCTTTTGTCCCAGATTTCTGCCCTTATAAAGACACGTGGCGCGTCAGTCTCCATCTGCGCTTGATGAGAATTACAACTCCCATTTAGATGCAAATACAATTAGCTCTCCCTGCTGCGCACATTAGAGCCCTTAGCAAACACAAGTGAGCTTTTCCTCTGCCTCTTAAGAGGGCATCTGTGTCGCCTGTGTAGTGCAGGTGGAGGAGGGTAGTGATGCCAGCCAGCACCAGTTGGCACAGTGTCAAGTTTCAGTGGATAAACACCTCCGCTTCGACGCCTGCTAGCTTATCACAATATGCCACATCATGAGGTAATTAGCCCAAGCGGCCCCTCTCTCCACTTCAGGCAAACACATGGCGAATCGTGGCATTTGGGTAGATAAATATTTGTTCTGACAGCTTGACACTTTTCTGTATCAGGAATTTGACGCCGCACTTCTGCTTTGATAATTCGCAGCGGTGAAGTGTGGATATCAGGCTTAGCACATAATACAGTCATTAGCCAAATCCCCAGTTCATTAACATGCAGACGTTAATGCGGCGACAAATGCGAAACATCTTGTTGGCGTATTTCCAGCAGGCACTTTGATCAGAATATGAACGTCCGCGAGGAGGTTAATGATATTATTGCACCTATCTGCATATTTAATTACGCTCCTTGTTAACGATAAGTGCTGTTCATTCAATTTGCTTCATTTTGTAGCTGGCACATTTTCAATGGGAGTCCGCCAGCCGGCCTGTCGGGGAGTGGAGACAATTAAAAATGCATTCATCGAATCTGTAAAACAGATGCTAACAATCAGGTGCTTTCTCTCAACAAGATCTCTTCAATCTTCCATTACCATTATGCCAGTTAGCCGTAATTATCCCCGTTGCCAGTTTACATGCCAGCTCTGCTTTTTCTTTATCCAGAAGTGTTCGTCTGAAGTATCAACACAGCAGTGGGGCTCTTAAAACACGGACACATTCAGCGAAATTAAGCATTTTCTCATTAGCCCCAGGCTATTGGGCTTATAAATTATTCATTCCTTCCTCACAAAAGAACATTAATCAATTATAAAGATATAAAGAAATTAAACATGGGGAGAAAGACAGGACTTTCATATTAATATGCAGACAGATAGTAGTGCTTCTGCTTGAAAATCAATACTTCTGTGAGTAATCTGCACGCTTCGGTGGCAATGCGAATGTGTAATCAGATGTGATCTCGGTTCTGGATATACAGGTGGAAAAAAAGGAGCGTACTTCTTTATTGTTCACTATTAAAAGTGTCTGCAACAAAATTGACCAAGGACGTACATAAACAAAAACAAGTGAAAAAAAATAAAGTTGCCTTTATATGTACAGCTTTATATGCACATATATGTTTTTAAAAACATTTTACAGTATATTTTTACACTTTTACAGTATGTATATTTATATTACTGTGTCTCAAAAAACCAAGCAATAATATAACATACAAAAATAAGACTGCTTATCGTACTACAGGAATAAGAATGACAAAATTTCATACAGGAATAACAATCTGTTGCTAAATCTGTGCATTAGAAAAATCCTTTTATTTCTTTCCTTGGCGATGACGTAATGATGCCATAATGATGATGTATTTATTTTTAGCTGTGTAAGGTTTAAATAAAAATGGTGTTTTCAAATGAAGATAAAAATTTAATCAAAGGTTTGCAAGAACTGAAAGGCTAAAGTGCTTCATTTTTTTTGTGAATTTCCGACTAAAATCTGGACGAAAGGTAGATTAGCTTACTTGGTGAAAATTGATCACACTGGATCAGTATGTCGTGTGGCAAGGAGTGGTCGTCCACGCACTGACTGTACTATTGAAAATATCATCACTGTAGAATACATGGTACTGGCCCAAGAAGATGCAGAAGAAGAACGTAATGTGGTGATTTAAATCAGGCGAGGTGGAAAACGTATACATATCATACAATTTAATCAATTTGCCATCTAATTACAAAATATAGCCTAATTAAAGTTAGAGGTATTTTGATGAAATTCTGACAGAATTAATTTTGCTTGGATTTTTTTGAGACATGGTGTATATATGTCCTGCGCCTAGACTGCAGCTATGCACAAGATGTTTGGCCATAGGAGAAATGGTCGTGCCCAACTGAGCCTGGTTTCTCTCGAGGTTTTTTAAATTCTTCACTTTTGCCAATTGGTGAAGTTTTTTTCTCGCCGCTGTCGCCACTGGCTTGCATGGTTCGGGATCTGTAGAGCTGTGCATCGATGGAATTGCTCTTCAGTGTTTGGACTCTCAGTAGTGATTATTAACCCACACTGACCTGAGCTAAACTGAACTGAACTTAAACACTGAAAACCGAACTGACACTGTTTCAATTCACTATAAACTTCCATGTGAAGCTGCTTTGACACAATCTACATTGTATAAGCGTTATACAAATAAAGATGAATTGAATTGAATTGAATATATCAGTCAATATATATAGATATATATTACACTGGGAAAGTTATTTATTAATTAACAGGTTCTATATGTTGTGATTCACAGTTGTTTTCCATTTTTATGGGGGTTTTATGGGACCTTTACTGTATCTCTGCTCTTTTGATGATGAAAATTCAACTCTGCAGTTTAGCAATGTGACTTTTATGGATATTTTAAATTTGACATTTATAGACATTTTAGTTTGAAACAATATGTTGTATAAGAAATAATACATAGAGAAATTACAGAAAAGTACTGAAAAGTACTGTATTGTACAGAAAAGTAACAAAACAATCACATACAATATATCACTTCAATGTAATAAAAATGTCAATAAAAGTCACTTTTTTCAAACTGTTTAACATCAAAATTTGTTGGACCAAAAAGTCTAGGTACCATAATCCAATTCAAAAGCATAAAAAAAGAAAATCTGAATCACAGAATACAGAATACTGCTGATTTTACAGATTTCTTTTGCAGCACACGTTTAGCCACAAACGTTTACATTTTTCTGTGTTTTTCTTTTAGCCGTTTCTGTTTTGACAGAGTGGCAGAACTGTTGAGTAAGGTGTACATGGTGAGGATGAACGGCCTGTGGTTATTTAATATGGCTGAAGTGGCCTGTGTTTATGTACACATTAAGGCTAAATGGCCTCTAATTGTGCGATTTATTTCCTCTCGTTTTGCACAGTGATTGTTATTGCATCTGAGTATATGAAAGAGTCAGTGTTTTTGCTAAAAAAAAGTGGTCAGAAAGCAAAAAGTAGAGCCATTTTTGAACCAAACCACAGTTTTTTTCTTTTTTAAATTTTTTATAAATGTGGGACTGAGACAGGATGCTTTTGTTGCTTACTAGGGTGGAGAAAGCACAGTCCTCTGTATGTGCCTCTATACGACACATAAAATGCGGTATAAGAACCACAGGCATCTGCTTAAAGAGACAGTGGGATTGAGGGTGATGCAGACTGAGATTTATGTCTTACAGGAACTCGTCTTCATGGTTCGTGCCAAATGTGTAATTTGTTGTGACACACTGTAAATACTGTAGACAAAACACATGACATGTTTTACTGCATTTACAGCTTTGCGGTTTCCCAATTAAACACATTTAGAAATTGGTTTGGTTTTTATTTTATACACTATGTTTTTCTTTTCTTTTTGGGGTCGTTAAATTTTATTTGGGTGGCCAAGTTTTATTTTATTTTATTAAAAAAAATTTATTGATTATTATTTTTTTTTTCAGATATTGGAATTTAATTATTTTTTATTATTAAATCACACCAGATAAATAAAAAAAACAATATTCCCCTTCAAAAAATCCTAAGCTGTTCAAACTCAAAATCAGGAAAATACACAGACACATTTTATTATATTGAAAATTGTGGGATTTGTGGAATTGGATTTTTCCACGTGTCCAAAATTTGGCTAAGGAACAACCCAGCATTTTTGAGAGTACATGTTTGTATTATGGGTTAAAGTTTTTAGTTTTCAGTATTTATCTAGAATGTTTTTCCCCACAAAAAATGCTGGGTTGTTTCAACCCATTTTTGGGTCAAATATGGACAAAACAAATGTTGGCTTAAAAATGTTGGTAACACTTTAGTTTAAGTATTAATTCCCACTTTTAATTTGTGGCTTATTGCCTGCATATTCTGTACAATTGTATTCTACATCCCTAATACTAGTAACTAATTAAATAAAAACCCTAATAATTATTAATAAGAAACAAATTAGGAGTTTATTGGTGCATAGTTATTCATTTATTAAAGGTGCAGTAGGGGATCTGCCAAAATGCTAACATCAGCATAATAGCTTTGAAAATGCACGTCCCTCCCCTGACGTCCAAAGCCATGCCTCCTGAAGTCATGAACGTGCAGCGAATAGATGACCGTAGACAACTTTATATAACACCAGATCATGTCATTCACCAGTTAGAAAGCTCTATAGAGACACACACTTTTATATTTCCCCAAAACTGGCATTGAGGTAAAGTCGGTTTTATATTCACACATTCAGACTTTCTCCTTAATAATACAATTTCAGAAGTATTGTTAGCAAATTTTAAATAGTGAAATCATATAATCAGTCAGTGACTATAAAATACAACATTGTTCGCAGTCAATAAATAGTGCTAATGTTGTTTTGAAGTCATTCCTACACACTATTTCAGACCCAATATTCAAAGTAACGTTAGAGTGGGAGTGTGCCACAGGTGGTTGCTGTTCAAAAATGAACGAATGACTGAATATAAATTTAATTCACCTCAGTAAAGCTGGTTAGATGAAAGAGCACTATTTACTTAAGTTTTGTTATTTAATTAAATAAAAATCAGATCACAAAAAGAAGTGCTGAAAACAGAAATATCCTGTAATTTTCAATTGTGCTCTCTGATCCTCATACATCGCTTGCTTTTGTATTTTTTGCACTTGAACACCTAAATGAATGCTTAGGTCTATTTAACCGACTATATTATCAATGCTGTAAAAGGTACTTCAGAATATACAATAAAACTACATATAAATACATTTAGATCATTTACTTTAATCAGTACTATTGGAATGTGAAAAGACTTTAACCAGCACAACAAAAACATTTTCTGAAAACAATCACCTACTGCACCTTTAATATCAATAATACCTTAAAACAGTCAATTAAAAATTTTTTATCAACAGTTGTGTTTGTCCATACTTGGCCCAGATTGAATTGAAACAGCCCATCATTTTATCTCACATTTTCTCTGAAATATCTGAATATCGGAACTGATCTGACAACTCTCGCTTAAACCGAATAATCCTCCCTCATCTCAAGACCTGTGGCTGCTAAACTGTCTTTCTCTCCATCATGATAAAATCCTCTCCTCTGAAAATCCTCAGGACAGTAAAATGCAAAGCAGCAGAAATGAAAGTTAGTTGAAAGTCATTAGAGCATATTAGTGGAGGTAAGCATGTTCCCCGAGGCCCTTTAAGAAGACACAGAGTGATTAGGTGACGCCTTTCAAAAACACTGTTGTTCTCTTGGATGGAAAATAAGAGAGTTACGCTTCTGTCCCGCTGCGCTTCCTCCGTTAAATCTTGAAGAGTTAGCAAGATTTAATCCCATTTCTGCCGTCGCGTCCTCACTCACGGCCACTTTGCATAAGAAGTGTCCATTACGCTCACTAATGGGAAAGTGTGCTTTGAATTGAGCTCGGGGTCTTTGCATCAGACTCTAAAAAGCACACCAACACACTGCGCCTAATGGGAGTACATTGCCATGAAAAGATAATTTATCAGATTCGCTGATTCACCAGTCCTGTGCCCTTGTCTGATTGTGTAAAATGATCCGCTCTCTAATTACAGTCCATCCTATCAGAATTACAAAATAGTTGCTGTCCGGATAGAAGTGGGCGGCAGATTTTTTTTGGGGGTGGTAGGGAATGGAAGGTAAAGGAGAGATAATAGATTGACTTTAAATGTCGTCATATCTCGGTGAAAGATAAAGTAGTGTTCTGGAGATGTACATTAGTCTGAATGATTTACTCTCCTAACGAGTCTAATGTCTTCCTTTGATCGGATTATACGGGTCGCTCGGTGATTTATTTCAAGCTGACTCTGAAAACATGCGGGCTACATTTGAACGCTTGCAGAACAGTGTTATTTTAGTGACATTGAGATGATCTTAGTTTAATTAATGGTTTGAGAATGGTTTTAATGTGTATGTTTTTTATTCACACTATTCAAGTTATTTTAGTTGCACTTGACTTTCTAGGCATTTAGTGTCCAAAAAGAGTTTTGTTTTGAATTATATTTAAGCATTTATTACTACATTTTACATTTCCTTCATAAATGTCAATATTGGGTGGCACGGTGGCTCAGTGGATAGCACTGTTGCCTCACAGCAAGAAGGTCGCTGGTTTGAGTCCCGACTGGGCCAGTTTGCATGTTCTCCCTGTGTTGGCGTGGGTTTCCTCTGGGTGCTCCTGTTTTTCCACAGTCCAAAGACATGCGCTATAGGTGAATTGAATAAACTAAATTGGCAGTAGTGTATGAGTGTGTGTGTGTGTATGGTTGTTTCCCAGTACTGGGTTGTGGGCATTCGTTGCGTAAAACATATGCTGGAATAGTTGGTGGTTCATTTCATTGTGGTGACCTCTGAAATAGAGACTAAGTCGAAGGAAATGAATGAATGAATGTCAATATTACTATCCACTCTAAGATTTTGTTTTTAAACATTTAAGACTATAAAAATAATACAATCTCCAGGAGATAATTCTCCTTTTAATCTCCTTGTTCTTTTGTTAAACATAAATCGGCAATATTTAAATAAAAATAAACTGCAGTCCAAAGCACTCGAAAAATGTGAAAAAATATAAAAAAGCCTTTACTGACATGACTATTCCTTAAAACTGCGCCTACGCATTTCGGCAAACAACTGCCTTCATTGGGGTAACAGTGATCAAGTGTGTATGGAGTTTCTTTTGAATGCTACGGTCTCATGACTCATTACAATATCTAAACATTACTAAAATAATATTTTAAACACAAGGTCAACTTAACAATCATCATTAATTCAACATTGAGAGAGGGAGAAAAAAACACTTAATGAAAAAAACTAAAATAAAAAAGATGATGCGTGTTATACAATACCTCAAATAATGCAACATGGATAGATTGAAACTACATACAATATGTATTTATAGACAAATAGTATACAAATAACACACACACACACACACACACACACACACACACACACACACACACATATGCAGTTGAAGTTGAATTATTAACCCCCCTTTTCTTTTTTAATTATTTTCCAAATGATGTTTACCAGAGCAAGGACATTTTTTTACAGTATGTCTGATAATATTTTTTTTTTCTGGAGAAAATCTCATTTGTTTTATTTAGGCTAGAATAAAAGTAGTTTTAAAATTTTAAGAACTATTTTAAGGTCAAAATTATTAGCTCCTTTAGGCTATATTTTTTATAGTCTACTGAACAAACCATCGTTATACAATAACTTGCCTAATTACCCCAACCTGCCTAGTTAGAAAAAAAATTACAAAAAATGAAAAAAAAATAATTTGCTGTTTAAGCCTGGAAGTCTAGTCATTTTTAATGTATAGATCCAAAAGGTCTTTCTCTTTGTTTTAATATTTGTATCCTGTCTCTTCCCCTTGTAGAATAAAAAATATACATGCATTGTTCTTTTGTTTAACATCACTTGGGAAATATTTAAATAAGAATTAACTATACACATAATTTTGCCTTCAAATGTAGTGCTTGTGTTAATTATAAAGTTGCATTAAATGTGATTTTATTAAAGTTGTTTAGTAAGCAACACCATTAATGCTGCAAGAGATGTATATTGAAGACAACATCTGTCTTCATAAAAGAAAGAAAGTCATATGTAGGCCCACACGGTATCCGCAGATTTTTACCCCATTTATCATTGAGTCTATTTATTTACTTGTGTAAATGTGTGTAAACCTATATTTATTGAGTTTTTTAATTAATTTCAGTAATATTATTAACAAATATGATTTTTTTCATATGATTTATGTACAATACAGTTTATAAAGTAATATATTTGTCTTTTGGTAGATATATTATATGAGAGACTTGCTTTGTTTACCAAATAAGTGGATGTAGTTGGATTTGCATTGTGAAAATTAAATAAAAGTTATTAAAAGTATTATTATTTTATTTCATATAATACATTTTTAGTAATGATACTACCAAAATCATTACGCATAAATCCACAGATTTTTTACCAAAGTCTGCGCAGAAATAGCTAAAAAATGTCAGCAGATTCTGTCTGGCTCTAGTCATATATAACTTATTAGTTTGTCATTATACGACTTCTGCATTATGGATACATTATTTCTACTGAAATATTTTCATGTAGGGTTAACTTAAGCTAATTAAGTACACTCAACTAGAATAACATAACTTTGTTCAATATTATAAAAACACTGTCCATGACTAAACAATATTGAGTTAAATGCTTATTCATTATACTTTATTTTGAAATTGATTGGTTGAAGTGTCATAACACTTTTGGAATGTTCGGCTTACTTTTTTCACCTGCTTTTTTATGATCCAAACTGAAATAATGTCTTTTAAATATTAAATAGCAACATCTTGCTTAGTTGTGGCGTTCACTTTTGCCAATGGTTATTTAAGAACTAATGTATTCAAACTTATACCAGTGTAATGTGTAAAATGTGATTGCCTTTTGCCCCTATAGTTTAGTAGCTTTGTAAAAATTTGCCAACTAAAGAGACAAATGGTGAATGGTTCTTATTTACGTTGCAGCTTATATGGTGAGAATAAACAGTGGGGGAAATAAAAATTGAACACATCACCATTTTTCTCAGAAAACATTTTTAAAGGTGCCATTTACTTGAAATTTTCCCTGGATGTTGGTAACAACCAAAGAAATCCATAAATGCAAAGAAAACAAATCTAATTAGTTTACAAATTAAGTTATGTGTAATAAAATGAAATGACACAGAGAACAAGTATTGAACACATGAAGAAAGGGAGGTGTAGAAAGGCAGTGAAAGCCCAGACAGCAGTCATAGTTAGTACTTAGTAGTTCTTCAACAACCCTCTTCCTTTTGTCATTGTAATACATATTAGCTGCTTCAGTCCAACGTCTACATTTGTAGGATGATGAAAATAAAACCATGGTGGACATTTCAACAAGACAATAATCCAAAAACGGCCCAGCCAATCACCTGACTTGAATCCAATAGAAAATACGAAATAAAGATCAGATTTGATAGACGAAACCCACAGAACCATCAGCATTTTTACACTCTGTTGAAGTCTGTAAAAAAAAAACTCACACCTAAGCAATTCATGTGACTTCATTCTCCATATAAGAGGAGTCTTTAAGCTGTCATCACCAAAAAAACCTTTATATAAATTGTTAAATACGTTTCAGTAGTTCAGTACTTTCTCCTTTTTTTCAGATTTGTTTTGTTTTATTTTTGTGTTTGTTTTATTAGGGTTTTACCAAAATCCGGTTCAGTTCAGCTCCTTTTGAAAGATTATTTCCAGGATAAAACATGACATGTTCAATATTTATTTTCCCGCTGTATATAATAGAGATATAAGAAAAGAAAATTGAAGTTTTATGTTATTAGAGTTACCTGTGCCATATAATGCTACACATCTTTTATTTTGAACAAGCAGAAGTGAAATGTTTCAGTCAGAGATGAACAAGTATCTTCTTTGCTGTTTTTTTTTTTTTTGGCTTATGTTCTTGATGTATCTTGATTTTCTCTGTTAGTTTGGTAACTGTACTTAGCAGACAGAGATGGCCTGTTCCCTTGGACCTAATGAGTCTTTTATACACTGTACTGTGCACATAAATGTTTTAAAGTTCTTGTCATAACATTCGCTGGCGTACACATGACAGCTGGTATCTGTTGCTGCATATCTGTCCTAAATATTTTATAACCACATCTCCAAACCCCAAAAAAATCAAAACCCAGAAAGCTTTTCTTTTTTCCCCCTCTATGGCATATCAAACACTTTTTAAAGTGAAATTGAATACGTACCTAAGTAGTTTAGGATTTTGAAGAAGTGGGTTTTCAGTTCCTAGGATGAATGATATTTTGATTTGAGAGATGCTTTTTTATACATGTATAAGAGGCAATAGGATCTGGCAAAGTGAAAAAGAAATACTTTTAAATATTTTCTAGGCCAAGTGAGTTTGTGACATTGAGCATATGAAACCCTGTTAGTCTTAAAAACAAAAATACTTGAATACATTGTCAAATTGTTTAATTTGTAATTTTGTGAATTATTTATTCAATTAGAACTTTCAGCATTCAGTTAAAGCATTAAGACATTGAAGGCTGTTGAGGAATGTATTTCATTTTTATTACAATTTCAATTTCACATTTTATGTATATATATTTATACTTCTATGTACACTTACCGGCCACTTTATTAGGTACTAGTACCGGGTTGGACCCACTTTTGCCTTAACCCTTCGTGGCATAGATTCGACAAGGTACTGGAAATATTCCTCAGAGATTTTGGTCCATATTGACATGATGGCATCACGCAGTTGCTGCAGATTTGTCAGCTGTACATCCATGATGCAAATCTCCCATTCCACCCCATCCCAAAGGTGCTCTATTGGGTTGAGATCTGGTGACTGTGGAGGCCATTTGAGTACAGTGTCATTGTACTCATTGTCATGTTTAATAAACCAGTCTGAGATGATTCTTGCTTTATGACATGGTGCGTTATCCTCCTGGAAGTAGCCATCAGAAGATGGGTACACTGAGGTCATAAATTGATGGACATGGCATTAAGTAGGTATGTTTTGGCGTTGACACAATGCTCAATTGGTACTAATGGGCCCAAAGTGTGCCAAAAAATTACCCCCACACCATTACATCACCAGCTTGAACCGTTGATAGAAGGCAGGATGGATCCATTATTTCATGTTGTTGATGCCAAATTCTGACCCTACCATCCGAATGCTGCAGCAGAAATCACGACTCATCAGACCAGGCAACGCTTTCCAATCTTTTATTGTCTAATTTGGATTAGCCTGTGTGAATTGTAGTCTCAGTTTCCTGTTCTTAGCTGACTGGAGTGGCACCCGGTGTGGTCTTCTGCTGCTGTAGTCCATCTACCTTAAGTCTGGACATTCTCCTCTGACCTCTGGCATCAACAAGGCTTTTGCGCCCACAGAACTGCTGCTCACTGTATATTTTTTCTTTTTGTTTGAACTGCAGCAGATCGTCTTGACCATGTCTACAAGCCTAAATGCATTAAGTTGCTGCCCTGTGATTGACTGATTAGAAATTTGCGTTAACGAGCAGTTGGACTAACTAATAAAGTGGCCAGTGAGTGTATATATACAGTTGAAGTCTAAATGATTAGCCCTCCACAGTATTTCTTATAGTATTTTGTCTTCTGGAGAAAGTCTTATTTGTTTTATTTTGGGAAGAATAAAAGCAGCTTTTTATTTTTCTTAAAACAATAAAAAAATATTAAAAGCAATTTTTTTGATTGCCTACAGAACAAACCATCATTATACAATGACTTCCCTAATTAACCTAATTAATCCAGTTAAGCCTTTGAATTGCACTTAAAGCTGAAATATGGTATCTTGAAAAATATATAGTAAAATATTATATTAGTTATTAAAGCAATTATGTTTAAATATAGAAAATGGCATACATAATGTAGATAAAGTACATATTATTAAATTACTCTTTCTATATTTAACATTAGTTATTAATAATGTAATTTAATTATTATATTATTTTAAATGATTTACATTCCACTTTTTATAGTATTGATATTCAGTTTATTAATTACAAAAATGTTTTAGTCTTGATTCATTATGCTGGTATTATGCTATCTCCTAGAACAGTAATCAAAATTATAATTCTCCAATATTGCCAGTAAAAGGAGCCTCAGCGTCTTGACCTTGCACACATGGAAAAGGTGCTTCACCATGGTAACCTGGATCCTCCAGGCTTTGCGGCAAGTCCATCATCTCAGCCTCTTCATGTAGGACTTTTATTGGCTGCACAATTGAAATGTCATGCTTGGCCAACAGAGGAGCCTGTCATTTTTTACGCGTGATTAAACCATCCCTGCTAAATGGAAAACACTGCCTGACCAGACAACAAAATGGGGAGAAGAGAAACACAGACAAACTGAGCAAATCCGGTGCTCACTCTATAGGCAAAAACAGTTTTTTTCATGCACATGACAATTTTGAGATTTTTGGCTTTTCAGAAAGTGCTTATTTATTCTGATGTAAACAAATACACCTCTTAAGTACCCTTTTGTCCATTTTATCAGTTTGCCTATATTAGATTAGATTAGATTCAACTTTATTTTCATTACACAAGTACAAGTACAAGGCATTGAAATGCAGTTTAGATCTAACCAGGAGTGCAATAGCAGCAAGTGCAGGATATAGATATAAGTTATAAAGTGCAGTTAGAGAAAAACTATAGTGATATTTACATATAGATGAACTATGAACATTATATACAGGTTGCATTATCTATGAACAGAGATTTACAATAGATGAATATATGTACAGGTTGCTATTAATAATCAGAAGTGTGCAGGTAGATATTAACATAATTACAAATGTTTATGTACAGTGGGTATGTACAATTCAAAATGAATTGAATGAATCAGTGCAATGTAGTGCGATGAATATATGCAAATTTTAAATGTGCAAATATTAAATTGCAGTGCAGTGATTATGGGGAGTATAAATTATGAGGAGAGGATGGGGGTATGAGGTATGAGGGGGCAAAAGAGTAATTGTAAAGAGTAAAAGAGTAATACTGTAATTGTATATTTCTGTTACAGTAAATATTTGTAAACACAGCAACATTTCAGCACTACTTTTATAAACATAAACATGTTTTACTCAAATCTACATTATGACGGTTTTTACAAAGGGAAATGTTCATATATAATTTGCCTGATTATAGTCAACATTTTATTTGACAAAAATTGGGAAAATATTTATTTTTTACAGTAATTTAAATGTCTTTGTCGAAATTTCTAAATTATGAATTCATAAAAAGAGATGTCCAAAAGCCCCTCTGTAAAACATAATGGGATAATAATATGTGGGATATACAGTGCTTAGCATAATTGAGTCCACCGCATTTAGAAAATTCATATTTTTATCTATTTTTCTGTGAATATAGTCAATGTATTTTGGTGCATTTAAACAAAACCTATTTATTAAAACAATAATTTAGTCACCAAGCATATTTAGACATTAAAAGATAATGCAATTAAATTATAGCAAAATATTGTAATTGTAAAATTACAACCTACAAAATTTCAACTAAATTTTTCAGTTTTTTGCTTCCTGTTAAAACATGAATTTAAACTATAGATTTGTGAGGGGTGTACTCTGTGCTTAGCCCTGTATATAATATAAAGATTTGAACCTAACCTACCCCTGGACCACTAAGTTACACAAATATTATTGCAGGAATAACCCATTTAAAATATTCCTTTAATGCCAAACATTTTAAAATATTAAGGAAAGTCATCTTCCATGAAGTTCCATTTGGTGATGTTCTGTGACGTATATGATGTACTGTAAATATATAGAATCTTAATATTTTGATTAGTAATGTGCATTGCGAAGTACTTAATTTAGACAATTTTAAATGCAATTAGCTCAGTACTTGGATTTTTTTAAACCCTGAAATTTAAAAATAATTTTACCTTGGACATAAATTGTCAGATATTGTTATTCAGGTGATGTGAGTAAAGTCACTTTGGACAGAAGCATCTGCTAAACGACTTAATGTTAATGTACAGTATTCATTCATTCATTTTCCTTGACCCCTTTAGTCATCAGGGGTCACCACAGCGGAATGAACCGCAGACTTATCCAGCATACTGTATGTTTTACACAGCGGATGCCCTTCCAGCTGCAACACACACACACACACACACACACACACACACACACACACACACACACACACACACACACACACACACACACACACACACACACCTTCTGCTTTAAGCACACGCTTACACACACACACTATGGCCAATTTATTTTATTCAATTCACCTATAGCACACGTCTTTGGACTGTGGGGGAAACCGGAGCACCTGGAGGAAACCCACGCAAACATAGGGAAAACATGCAAACTCCACACAGAATGCCGTCTGGCTTAGCTGGGACTCGAACCAGCAACCTTCTTGTTGTGAGGTGACAGTGCTAACCACAGAGCCACCATGACACCCTAATGTAAATGTATAAATCTTATTTTTCAAAACATTAATGCTTGCACCTAGTTTTGTTGTCCAGGATCACATTTAATAAATGCGTTATGATATTTATGATACCTGATATTTATGATATATGCGTTATGATATTTAAACATATAATTTTATGAAACATGTCATTCAGAAAATGTTTGCTCAATGTATCCACCCAACTAGGGCAGTATAGTGATAGCTACTACAGTAGTTAATTTATTATTTTTTTTTACCCAAATCACCTCCAGCGTCATGCCTTAAAGATGCGACAACGGCTTATGAATATTTGGGCATGTAGGGAGTTTAAAAAAAATGAGGCACACGATATGGCACATCAAAGCCAGAACATGTCACTGATGTAAAGGAAATCAGGTTCAAATGAATATTAATGAGCAGAACAATTACCTCTGGGAGATGTTGTCTGCAGCTTAGCTTTACTAACATACACCTCACCTTTGGCTCGGTGGCATCAGAGAAGGAATCCCCAGCAGGCATCTCTTCTCCAGCTGCTGCTATATTTGGTTGTCATTTCTGCCCTCGCTCTCCATCAGTCTGTTTCTGCCTTCCTTTTCTTTCTCTCTCTCTCTGTTTCTCCTCCCGCACTGCTGTTGTTTTTTTATATATAGTTATATATGAAACAAGTGAAAGCAAATCTCCTGCCTGCAATATCTGTGGAATTGAGAGCTGTGTTATATGTCAGGTGGGATATTTTGTAATACATACAGCAATATTAACACAACAAATAGTGGTTTCATTATTTACCTATAGGAAATGTCTGTGGATGGTACAATAGATTGTTTGCGTTATACGGCTCCCCCATGCTGATGTTTTGTAACACGGTGGACTTTTTTAATGAGTTCTTCCTATCTGAAAGTTATCAAATTTCTGCTCCGCCGCCTGCTGGACCTTCGCTTAAAACTGTACGCTAGTCAGCCATGGAGATTAGCTTAGATCCATTGATTGAACTTTGAAAGAACTCTCCGAGCAGAGAAGAACTCCAAAGGTGACTGGAGTTTAATACGCAGCTCCTCACACTTTGAGCTTATACCTACACGTTGCTACACATTTCTCCTCCTCCAGCTTTAGCAAGATTCACACTTTAATGCTAATGCCAGTATGAGCTTTATAGAAGGATTAGATTTCCCCGAGTCTGCTTTCACCTTGAACGCCTGACTTGTTTTAAGAACTTTCGACTTGTAGGAAAAGTAGGACAAATTGGAGTTGTTTGTCTTTTTTAATTTGACCTTATTAAGTTGAAGGTTTAAGCATTAAGAACTTGATTTAATAGTACATTTTTGGGTCAAATTGGCAATGTGTAAAATTCAGGTATTAGAAACACGTGTTAACATTATTATTAAAATTATTTTATAAAAATCTTTAAATATTATTTAAATATTTCCAGTGGGCAACTTGATGTCTAAAAGACATCAAAAACATGTCAAAAATGCTAATTGATTTGATGTTAAAATTTTGATGTCCATTTGACATCCACACATTGATGCCCTTTTGACTACCAAAATAACAACACAAGAAGTATTTTAAACTAAGAAAAGTTGTATTAGGGTGACATGGTGGCTCAGTGGTTAGCACTGTTGCCTTACATCAAGAAGGTCACTGGTTTGAGTCCCGGCTGATTCAGTTGGCATTTCTGTGTGGAGTTTGCATGTTCTCCCCGTGTTGGCGTGGGTTTCCTCCGGGTGCTCCGGTTTCCCCCTGAGTCCAAAGACACGCGCTATTGGTGAATTGAATAAGCTAAATTGGCCATAGTGTATATGTGTGAATGAGTGCGTGGGTGTTTGCCAGTACTGGCTTGCAGCTGGAAAGGCATCTGTTGTGTAAAACATACTGTATGCTAGATAAGTTGGCGGTTCATTTCACTGTGGCGACCCGTGATTAATAAAGGGACTAAGCTGAAGAAAAATAAATGAATGAATGTTGTATTAATCTGAAAGCTTTCAAATTCCAAAATTATCTAGATTTTGCATCCCTACAATGTGTGTAAACTTTTGTCGTCAACACAATATCATCTAACATTGTCATAAAAAACATGTCAAAATCTTTTGATGTTAGATCAATATGTTAGATATTTGGTGTCCGTTTGGTTACTCAGGCCATCCAAGATGCAGGTGGCTTTTTTTTATCAGTCATTTAGCTGAAACTATGATCCTTCATAGAATGCAAGTCAGCAGTTACCCACAAAAAAAAAAACAATAAAAAAACAAACAATTTTTAACAATGTATTGACTGTGATTATTGACTAATGACTGTTCATATCATCTTTTTTTCCGCAGTGCGGATAGTGTGTGTGTGTGTGTGTGAATGGTTGCCAGATTGCAATAATTAAGCAAATAATTTAAGAGCTGAAATTATATTTTTAACAAAAAATTATTGATTGGAGGATTTTAACCATATCATATGTCATGTCATACATTGTCATATTTTTCGTAATTTTTTTCAAAATCAAAGGTTTTTTTGCCATTGTTTTTTTTTTTATCACATATTAGTCTCATCTTCTTCATCAGCGTATTGAGAAAGTCACAGTTATCGTTAATGATGTCATCTTGCCATCAAGGCTGTCGATTGTCAAGAATATTTTAGTCATAGAATTTGGTTACAGAATTAAGTCTATTTAGACTGGGTTGGCCTGGAAAATGTTGACACTCTGGGCTGATGTGGAATGTGTGTAATTTTTTTGTAATTTTTTTTTGATAATTTCAAGTAAACGGAAGGTGCGTAGACAGGAAAAAAAAAGATTTTATCTGAAGAAATGCATATTGTGTTGAAGTAGTGCATTTTAAGCAGATTTATGAGCATGATAATTTTACATTTTTAAGCTCACTTTCCACTCATGACCTTTACGGTATATTTAGGGGGTGGGCTTTCATACTTTTTTGTATGAATTCATACAAATTAGCCAATATTTCACCCCCCCACAAAAAAAGCGAATAATATTATATTATATTATCAATAAATAAGAAATAGTAATAAAAATATTTATATTAATGAAAAAAAAACAATAATATTAGCATTGCTAGTGCACATTTTAAAACTGTAGGGAATCGACTAAATTATTATGCCATGTGTACACACTGTAAAAAGCAATTGATTGACTTTACTTGAAAACGTAAGTAAACCTGTTGCCTTAATTATTATGTAAGTTAACTGCGTGCATAATTATAGAAATTGCTAACTAATCGCTTTTTACAGTGTACATAGCATGACTTACCCTCTTGAACATTTGGTATCTTTTGTTTTCAACTAAAATTATATGTCTGCATACAAAGACTTGTAATGGTTAGTCATTTTAACTAAACCATATCAACAGAAATGTGTTTTATTTGGCTGCTTTGCAGAGAGCAGTCTTTGAGTGCTGCCATTCCCACTTAGTACAATCATATTCGATCTAAAGTGGTCCAGTTTATGCAGTTAATAAAGTATCACAGGCAATGTTTTGATATGTTTGTATAATAAAGTATTTGGGTTAAAATTTATTATTGCCTTGTTTTCTAGCAAAATCTGTCAATGTTAATGAGTAAAGGTGTACCTCATGCCTTGATGGCTTGCACTGTGCATACAGAAGAGACACATTTATGCATTTAAATACATCATAGTAGTAATAATAATAATACAACTAGTTTCTACGTTTTGCAAATGTGCTTATCACTCACATACATTCCTGAGCTGTGTACAGCACAGGATTAAGCACTACAAGGAAAGCTGTCAAACTAATTTCGATGCTGCTTGTTTGCGGCCAATGTGAGGGTTAATAATTAAAGCCCTGACGGTAGAAATACATCAGCAGTGATTAGTCTTCATGTATGTACAGCTCACTTTAAGTGCTAAAAAGCCATAGGTCAGCTTAACATTAAATCGACAAGGCCTATTGATTTATCCAATTTGGATTTGCCTTGTCTTTTGCACATAAACTTCAAATATGCTGTTCATATGGGAATGGCGCCATTGATTTCCTTAACTTAAGACCAAATGCTAAAGATTTTTGGATAAGCTTCCTCATTACTTAAGCTAAAATCAATAAGGAAGAGCATCTTTTAATGAACGAGCGGTTTGTACAGCAAACTGCTGAAATGGGCCCCCGTTCATCTGCCGCCTGGTCGATCGATCGTGAAGGTCTTTAAGCGAAACCCAATTGGTTGACATTGTGGTTTATCCTTCACGTCAAAGCATACAGCCTTCGGAAAGTGAAGCGCAGTCAAAGACGCAACAGGAGTTTTTTTTTTTTCTTCATTCCTGCCGGTTTCTCCGTTGTGCTCAGTTGAGTATGAAAAGCCAGTCGGAGATTTAAGAGTGCTGTTTGTGCACAGACTGTGTAATATATGAGGGATTGTTTTGATTAAATGTATCTCTGTGAATATTTGGGTCTTGAATTTTAATGGCTTATTTTGTCTCGGCTTTTGTATTGGTTGTCTGACTGTGGCAGTGGAAGTAAGTTTAGATCAATGAGGAAATCGAGAGAAGGAGATGCGAGTCTGACCTCCCATATAGAACACCTACTGCATCTGCTGGAACAGAACAAACCCCTGCTGTGCGCTTATAAACCTGACACGATCAACTCACACACAGTTTTAATTGTTGTTAAAAAGTGAAAAAACTTCAATCCTACTCCAACTTCCCAACTTTATTTTAAAAGTTGATTGAAATTCTGAGTTAAATTGTGTTGAAGAAAATGACTCAAATTTCCTTGTGTCTGAATAATTAAACTCTCTCTATATAAATAATTAAAAATGGCCTTTGGGCAAATAGGTGGGGATTCATGAAAGTGTTGCCACTTGAGATGAATAAATATTTTTGTCAATTATTATTACATATTTGGGTCTTTAGTGACCCAGACCTATATATGTAATACACGTGGATCTCTAATTGTTGCAACAACATAAAATGATATTATGTTAAATCTGTATTTAGTAATATATTAATATAAACATGGAAGAGCGAGCACTTCCACACAAACAGCAAGTACTAAAGATTTTTTTAAAGGGGTATCTATGATAAAAATCATCTATTGTAAGCTGTTTAGACAAAACTGTGTATAGGTATAGTGTGTCCACAGTCATATTGGAGTGATATAAAGACAATAAGTCTCTTTTTTTGAACTTCCTGACGTTAAAATAAAATCAAAATCCCTCCCATTTTGAGGCTGACCGCAACGTGACGTAGGAGTATGGTTTCTCCGCCCCCAGAATTGATTGACAGCCGTGTAATGTCTCCATAGTAACGTGTATAATCATACCAACAAGACAGGACGTGCGCAAAGCAACTGTGATAAAAAGATCTGTTCAGCTCGCTGTGATCATCAATCATCATCAAATGTGATCAATAATGAGTTTCACACGTTTAAAACGTTTTAAAACAGTGCATCTTTGTAATGAACTACAGTGATTTTACCATCTTTACTTCATCCCCACAGCCGCATGTCAGTACAATATAAAAGATGCGGTTTGTGGACATTAAATCAGGTTTATTTTGTACATAACTTTATGGAGTAGATATTAACGTGTATGCGGTCACTTTGACGTGCAAAAACAGTGCAAAGTTAAACGTGCGTGCTGTGTGTGTGTCCACTGTGTGTGTGTCTTTGTTTGTGCGTGAACTTTGTAACAACATTGTGTGTAACTCTTCATTCTCATCGACTTATTAACTCCACAACAAATACATCAAATAATCATTGGTAAAGTTCCTACTGTAGTATTTCTCACAAACGTTATGTGAGATCTGTTTCCTTTATGTCTGTCACTGTGCTGTTTATCTGAGGCAGCCGAGGCAGAGATCGAGGCACACTCAGGCACTTGGAAACGGTGCACAGGCAACAAAAACAGCTACATTGTGTTCAGAGCAGAAAATCTCAATATTTTGAAAGGTATAATAAATAATCTGATGGGTGTTTTGAGCTGAAACTTTACAGACACAATCTGGAGAGACAAAAGACTTTTCTTAAATCTTGAAAAAGGGGTGAAATAGGTGCCCTTTAAATTTGGGGTAAATGATCCATTGTTGTTCTCAGTGGTTATCAATGTCATGCAACACGATATTCAAGCTAAAACCATTTTAATATTATGTGTTTATTTGAACTTATATTATATTATTGATAATTAAGCACAATAACAGTCTGTATTAACGTTCATTAGATGGATTAGATGAAAATTATGATTTTTTTTTTGTCACTGAAAGTCATGGAAAAGTCAGAGAATTTGATATTTGGCTGAAACTGGGAACCCTTGGCATCCTATTCTCCGTTTGCCATGCTGGATAGAGAGGATTACATGGCTCATTCCATTTTAAATGAAGTCAGATTGCACAAAAGGTGTAGAGCACCTTGATTACAGTGATCTCTGCGTCACATCTGATTGGCTAAAGGGTCAAGAGTGACCTGTGTGAGAGGAGTACACACATTACACACATTCATACACACATTCAAACACAAATTCAGGGTGATTCACACAAAAAAAAAGCGATTTACACACTAAAAGTCATGGTGAACTAGCACATTTTAAGCATTAAAAACTTTTTGTACACTGTTGTACATTGGTAAATCTTGTTTTGCATTTGTGAAATCGTGTATATGATCATGTATTTTTATTTTGTGCACATGAATTGTTTTTGTGAATATATACATAATGTATACATAATATGATTTGGGCATGTAAATTTGTGTACGTTGTGTTTTTTATTTTTTTTGCATGAATGATTATTGAGACTTATCTATCACCATAGTTTCTGTGATAACGGAATACAAGTCTAAGATGTTAAAGCACTTGTTATTTATTTATTTATTTATTTATTTATTTTTGCTTGTGGCTGGAAATTCATTCATAGCATAAAAACATATGCCCGAGTAATTGGCGGCTCATTCTGCTGTGGTGACCCCTGATAAATCAAGGAGAGTGATTTATTTATTTATTTGTTTATTTATTTGTTTATTAATTTAATTTAATTTAATTTAATTTAATTTAATTTAATTTAATTTAATTAATTAATTAATTTATTTATCTATTTATTTATTTATCTATTTATTTATTATTCATGCATGCATGTGGATAGAAGGGTATCATGGCAAAAACACATGCTAGAGTAATTGGCGGCTCATTCTGTTGTGGTGACCCCTGTTAAATCAAGGAGAGTGATTTATTTATTTATTTATTTATTTATTTATTTATTTATTTATTTATTTATTTATTTATTTATGCATACTTGTGGGCTGGAAGGGCACCCCTAGAAAAAAACATATGCCATAGTAATTGGTGGTTCATTCCGCTGTGGTGACCCCTGATAAATGAAGGAGAGTTATTTATTTTTTTATTTTTTTATTTTATGTTAAAGTTAGTTTAAATTGTTTGTGCAACGTTAGGGTGAGTATTGTTTTTTTTCTCCCTGCCTTGTAAATTTTTTCAATGTTTTACAGTTTTTTCCAACTGCTTGCACACATTTTCAAAGCAGTGTCACCTTTTTTCAAAACTCAAAACACAATTTTCAGAACTCAAAACACAAAAACCCAAAATGCCTCACATCTCCTTTAAAATGTAACTGCATTTAAAATGACATAAACACATCAAAATGAAGCATTTGCATCAAATGGCCAACACTTATTTCATAATAGTACATTTTTGGATATACCATGTACACACTTGTTCTAACTCTAAAGCTCTTTGCTCTTTAGGCTTATATCTACAATTCAATACAATGTTCTACAGTGACCGTAATCCGCTGAGAGGAGTAACAGGTACACTGTAAACACCAATGCAATAAAGAAACAGACAATATTTATTAGGCCAAATATCACAGTTGTATACAGTAGCATACAACAAAACCAACATACTGTGTGTAAAAATGAAAACAAACAAACAAACAAACAAACAAACAAACAAACAAAAAGACATATGTAAAGCAAAAGTATGCTCTCCCGAATACAGTTGTGTGTGGGGTCTCAGGGGGACGAGCGTGCATTTCTTGGAGAAGCATCATGTTGGCGTAGGGATGGCCATCATACACTATAGCAAGGCTGAGAAAATTTATATTTTCTTTTCTTTTCTTTTCTTTTCTTTTCTTTTCTTTTCTTTTCTTTTCTTTTCTTTTCTTTTCTTTTCTTTTCTTTTCTTTTCTTTTGACTTATTTATAGGCCTATACTACAGTAAAGCAATGATTGTTCAGAATCAGAAAGAGCTTTATTGCCAGGTATGTTCACACATATGAGGAATTTGTTTTCGTGACAACTTCGCGAGCTTAGTTTGTTCAGTTTGTTTAGTGATCAGTTAAGAAATTAGCACTACCTACTGCGCCACTGCGTCGCCCTATAATTGATTAAACATGAAAAATCGTATTTTTTCTCACTATTAAACCCTCTAAAGTTGGAGAATTAACTTATTGTAAAAAGACAGTGAAACTACTAATTATAGTTTTTCCCAATTGTTTACACACAATTACTTGTACTGCAGACACAATGAATACAACATGTAACTGATGCACCAACCTCCTAAACCAATTCTGATAAACTACCAGCACAATTTCTGCTTTACACTCAAATTGCAGGTTTAAAACACACTTTTTTCAAAACACTACACATAAATATCTGCATTTGGCACAATTTTCATGCAGAAAATCTTTTGTTTTCACAAGGAACACACTGTCATTCAAAATTGTAAAGTCAGTTGTCCTACTTTGCATGCTAAATCATCACACAGGAAAACACCCGTCACATATAATTGCAATTTAGAAATCAGAACTCATCTCATATTCTCTATTTCTCATTCCTATTGAGGAAATTTTTTCTGCCTGGGGATGGAAAGTGTATGACCGAAATCTACACTTTTTTTTTTTTTTTTTTTACTGTAACTATTCAAATACTTCTGTTGATGGCATATGTAGACAAAAATACTTTCCAAAAACTTTGTGTTGGTTGGGATGAACACTGTGTACACTGTTTTTGTGGGAAAAATACAGTCAAATATATTTGGTACCGTGTATTTGTGTGTTTTGTATGAAATAATATTCTGAAAAATTTGACAATGCACTTATGTAGGCCTGTGAAAGTGTAACACTAAACAAAAAAAGGCTTACAGTAGGTCTACAGTAAGAAGTGGTCACAGTGTTTTACATTAAGCAAATCAGTGATCAACTGGTTCTTATAAATGTCTATTCATGTGATGGTTTGTGTGTGTCATTTGAAAACAAAACATAATTTTGCGAAGAAATTACATTGTTTTGAATGTAAAGTTTGATTTTGCAGGAGAATTGAAGGGTTTTGCCCAATGTGTGTGTGTGTCTGTTTTGTGATTTGTGTGTAGAGTTCTGAAAATATAAGACATGCTTTCAGAAAATGTGTGTAAACGATTGGGAAAAACTGTAAAATACAGTATAATTACTATTTTCAAAAACCTTGCAATATGATGAGAAAGCTAATGAAACATCATTTTTATTGTACTGATTTTGCTGTATTGCAGCTGTATTGCATCTCCCATTCCAATTCTTATGTAAAAAAGAGAATGTCTTTTTTTAATGCCGAAAAATGAACGAAAACACCTCTTGCAAACGTTTTTCCAAAGGTGCCACACTATTTAAAGTCATAAATATGGAAACGGCATAAGTTCACATCACGGAAAAAGAATCAAAGCCTATTGTTGTATGTCCTTTGGTCGTGTAAAGTTTGCTTTAAATGTCACACATTAGCATATGAACTTTTAAATGAGCTTGTTTGCTCAGTAATGCTGGCATGTAAATACAGATATTGAATGCATAGGTTGAATAAGCGAGGTCTGGGTGAGACTTTGGTCTTCCCAATGTTAATTAAGGCACGACGAGGGATCTCATGCTTAGATTGACTTGCTTATGTGTGGCTTCAGGAAAAAAAGCACTTTCAACTCCATTATCCAATAGCAGCAATGGAAATGATCTGTGCTGTCTTGATTTAAGCAGACGTGATTGACAAGCATCAATCCCAATATAAAATGCTTCATGCATTATTCAGAGTCAGTGCAATCCCTTGTTGTTGGAGTGTTTTGTGTGTGTGTGTGTGTGTGTGTGTGTGTGTGTGTGTGTGTGTGTTAGAGGTAGATGGATCATCTGGGGAACAGTAGTGGTATCAGGAAGACAGAGAGAGAGAAAGAGAGAGAGAGAGAGACAGATGTGTATTTGTAGGATATGAAAGAGATGACTTGATGAGAGGTATATCAGCATTGATAGACTGTATTAACATGTAACATTTGACTTTATTGTTGTTTACTAGTATTTTTTAGTACTAGGTATACTAGGATAAATAAACATATTACGTTCAATTTTTTTATTAAATCCATGTAGCATGGGCAAGTTTTAAAAAGGATTATTTTGTAGGTAATATTATTGGATATGTACATTATGTATTTAAATGCTGTATAATATACATAAATAACATAACATTAAATAATTTATTTGTACAAAATTAACAATACATATTTTAATTTGAGTGGATTTAACTGTGTTTGAGGCCAACATGTTATTATTATTATTATTATTATTATTATTATTATTATTATTATTATT
>CAIGQZ010032511.1:3815486-3833389 GCA_903798205.1 Danio tinwini
TATTATTATTATTATTATTATTATTATTATTATTATTATTATTATTATTATTATTATTATTATTATTATATGCTAAATACATATTAAATAAAGTTAAATAAATAAGGAAAGCTATATATAAATATTACATTTAAATGCTTTTAAATAGTCAGCACCTTTTGCATAGATTAATCTACAAACAAATTGCAGTTTAAAGATTTGATTTAATTAAATGCTTTTAAAATAGTATAAATGATTTAGGAATTGAAACACAGGCTTGTAGATATTTTGAATAGTTTGTTTGTCAATGTGTGATTCATGTTACCTGTTAATTGTTTTTGGTTTGTTGTCTGTTAGACCCATATGACAGGTATGTATACTGCATGTTTTAGCCAGGACACTCTTGTAAAAGAGATTTTTAATCTCAATCTGTCTTTCCTGGTAAAATAAAGGTTATAATAATAATAATTACTACAATGGCTAGAATGAATAAAAGTATAAATAGGGACTATTAAAACTATTTTAGTTATATGAATAATTAAATGAACAATAATTAAATGAATTTTTTAATTATATTAAATCAACATCCAAATCATCAAGTATGTTTATTTAACACAGTGGTTCCCAGAGTGGGGGTCAGGACCTCCTGAGGGGTCACGGGACAATGACAGAGGGTCGCTTGGTGATTTCCAAAAGTCAAATAAATTTTATTAAACTATTAAAATTACTATATTTTATCCATAACCCACAGAAGATAAAATAGTATTTAATAGTTACATAACAAAGCAACAACATGCATGTAAAAAGCCATCAGCCTTTTCATTTTTTTCATACACTGTTACAGTAACAGTTTCCTGTAGAATTGACAGTAACTTACTGTAAATCAATTACAGTAAAAATACTGTATTTCCATTTACATCATCATTTATTTTACTGTATATATTTACTGTAGATTATACAGTAATTTTCACATTGCAAGTTTAAAATACAGTAACTTACTGCATAACTGTCCTACAGTTCATATTACAGTTAAATACTGTGCAGTTTACAAAAATCGCTAACAGTGTAGGATTGTTTGTTTGATTAGATTGTACGTTAGATTAACAACACAGATAGATTTTATAGCACCAGGTTAAACTTTCTGACACCTTTATGGCAATCAAATACATTAAAAATAAACACAAGCCACAACTGAACATTGAGGATTATTTCTGAGTGTCGGTCTCCAAAATTAAACCGTGACTTGTCCTAAAACATTGCATCCACCAGTCTCATTAGGTAAGGTTAATATTAAATAAAATAAAAAAAATAAATAAATCACTATATAAATTATAGTCTATGATTGTTAGACTGTTGCACTTTTTTGTGTTGTCAATATGCTCGTGTTTATATAGGCCTATTGTTGTGTGAGCATCCTTTGTATATTTATAACCACCTCCGAGAAATGTGGGGGTCGCGAGTCACTGGCATTGCTATTTTTGGGGGTCGTGGGCTAAAAGGTTTGGGAACCCCTGACTTGTATTTGGTCCTCATCCATTTAAAGTTAATCAAAATTTATTTATTTTGTTAGCACACAAATAGTCTTAGATAATAGGATATAATTTTATCCAGTTCTCTCCAACTGGAAGTAAGCTGCAAGTATTCTGTTATATTATGTTTTAGTTATATACACATCAGACTACAAGGTAGGAACTTCCAGTTCACTTTACTAAAAGGAATTCATTCGCGCTTGAAAGTTAACTGTGAGTACAGTTACATGTGAGTACAGTTAATGTGTTTTGCCACAGGGTTCTGTTTTAGGCCCTGAGTTTGTTCTCCCTGTATGTGCTTCAGTTAGCCCATATATTTTCATAAGCATTACATTTTTACATCATTGTAATGCTGTCGATAAAATCCAATTGGAATATGTCTCCATACGGTGCATCTAAATGCACCAATATCCTTTCTAAACCGTTGTGTTCTGTTACTAAATAAATGTACAACCCTGACAAGCGGTTCCCTTTTTCTAATATCTAGCCCTGAATATCATGTGTAACCATAGTGACAGTGACTAAAGTAAATATCAATTGTGGCAGGTCAGACGACATCCTACTCTGTTGCAAATTCTTAATGGACAGTGGCTTTGAAAATGTTTTATTGATTTTGTACAAGCCACATATGTATGGAAGTTAATTGAAATCTGAATCTAATCAACTCAAGACCTTGCGAATGTGAAACTAATATGTGAAATAATTACCCAGCCCCAGTGTTTTACACTTTAAAACAGGACTCACAATTAATTCTGCTGATGTGTGAATGCCATGTATTGGATGTGTAATGCATAATTGGTGTTTATAATATGTTTATAATATTTTTCTTAAAAAGCCTCTATTATGGGATTTTAAAATTGACCTTCCATGCAGTGTGTAACACTGCATTAAGTGAATGAAAACATCCACCTAAGGTTTAAATCTGAAAGTGCACCATGTTTTAAACTATTGATTATTTAATGAAATAGTCGACTCAGAGTCAAATAAATGAATCGTCTCAAGTTCAGATCTTTAGCTTGAATGGCGTCGACGTCGATACAGTACAGTACATCACCAAATATGAAGTGCCGGTAAAACGTGAACGCGCCTTTCACTTTAAACACTAGAAGAGCATGAGGGATTCACAGGACTGATCATGACACGAAGATGATGATCACTGACAGATGGAGATTTGGCTGAGGGGAATAAAGGGTTAAAGTAAATTTTCATAAAAATACCATAGTATAGCCAACCTTGTGCAGTGTTTGTTCCTGTCATTTTTCTGATTTTTGATACAATAACCTACACTGCAACATTGGATTCATCAGTCGTTTGCGATTAAGGAAGGAGCAGCAGAGACTATTATGTATGGGACTTTGTCAGACTTTGACAGGGACTTTGTCAGCAACTATTACAGTTCATATGGACCAGTTTCTTCTTCCTCCTGATCATAACATGTAAGTGTAATTAGAATTATTGCCTTGTTTTCTGTTGTTTGCAAAATATGTGTTTAATAGTGTGTTGTAACTTGTAATCGCCCTGCGTGGCTTGTAATCTTGTATCTGTTGTAGATCAGTGCTTGTAATGCATCTCTCAGGTTAAATCTTTATGGGCTATTCACATATTGCGTCCATAACCACATAAAAAAAGCGACGCATGCTTCTTCCTTTACCGATTTAAATGTGTTTCTGAACTCGCGATCCCCTTCTGTTTGTCTTTGCTATGGCCACCATCAGCCGTTCCTTACACATGTCTGTCCTTACATGCACTGTCGATTTTCAAAATACTTTTGCCACTTTGTGGATTAATACTGAATGTGTGTCATTGTTATTGGGGTTTGCGTTAAGAGTAGAGTAATATGCTGGTGTTTAACTGCATTGCTTTAATGCACTCCTGCATTATGCTCTCACATACTCTGTGTGCTACTTCATAGCCGTGGTGGGCATTTTCTCTGTCTCGCACTGAACCCAGTCGACCAATCCCAACACACTGGGTCATCGGACCAATCAGCGCAGATTAATGTTGCGCTAAGGAGGGCTTTGGGAGCAAATAAATAGCTGAACAACTCATATGGGAGTTGTTGGGATAATTAAGTAAAAATAAATGCATATTATAAAACAATGAAAGTGTTTTTTGACCTTGCATGCATATCAGCCTGTTGTTAGAGACCCCCTTAACCAAAATATGATCTTTTATAATGCAAAATAGAGGCTCTTTAAATTATTACTCATGAAGGACTTTCATCCTTTTCTATTTTGACCGTTAGCTTCTCTTCATATGTGACCATGTGAAAAATAAAACTCCATCTGCAAAAGTGATGAAAAATATTAACTTAGATTTACTAGCTCCATCGCTGCCAAAAGACGGACCCCCCACCTTTCCCCCACTTCACTCATCTTGCTCATTTTCACACATTTAGACCAATTGTTCCTGTATTGCCGGTCCATGCTGGGATGGAGGTGTGTTTGAACAACCTTTGCATGAGTTTTTTTTTTTTACAACTCTGTCAGAATAGTCCACAAAAAAGAAAAAAAAATAAAGTCAGGTTTTAGTATGTGTTTGTAGTTAAAAGCACCAAAATGTGGCTGCATGCCCAGATGTATGTTCATTCTCATGGGGACGCAAAAGGAAAGAGAATAAAAAAAAATCATCAACCTTTAAATTTCATGCATCGCAATTCATGTGTCTGTGAACACTGTATGTGCTGGTCCTTCCTAGATAAATAAATAGCAGATGGTCTACAGATCATAGAGAATGGTTGTTGCATGTGTAATATGCTTCCTTTTCCCATCCTGCTTCTATGATCTGTCGGTATTGTTTTTCACACTCTTCCTTTCCTCTGCATATACAGTATTTTACATTACCACCAAGGTTGATGTGATGTCATTATTTAGTGGTTTATATTGTTTGCGGGACGTTTGATTTAAAGTGTTAGGTTCACTTAAGTATTGCCATTCTGTAAACAAACACACCCAAAGACAAAACAAAACAAAAAAAGAAGCGTTCATACATTGCAAATAATATGTTTTGGGATCTGTGACTGCCATGATTATTAATTAGTGAATAATTAATAATCATTTCAAAAATTATTTTATCAACAAATTACAATTTTTTTATAATTTAATTTGTATATATTTTATTTTTGATTTTTGATATCATGGCTTTTTAACTTGTTCCTCTTCTTATTATAATTATCATTTGTAGTATTGATATTTTTGTCAAATTATTATTTTTTTCTGTTTATTTTATTGTATATTTGTTAATAATTGGTCACAAACAAACAAACAAAAATGACTAATGAACAGTAAAACTGATTGATTTGACCAGTGTAATGATCCTTTGAACAGTGTAACAATTTATTAAAGTTGAAAGTGTGAATATTGAACTCTAACCTGTATTTTGAGTTGAATTGAATTACTTAATATTGATATATTTCTTTAGTTTAATTTATAACTTACATTTAAACAGTGGTGAAAAGAGTACTGGAAAATCATACCTGGGTAAAAGTACTGTTACTTGCCCAAAAATGTAGTGTGAGTAAAAGTATCTGTTATAAATAATACTCAAAGTATGAGTAAAAAGTACCCCTTTCAAAAGTACTCAAAAGTAGCGAGTAGTGAAGCTGATGCATTTACATGTACAGTAATTTGTGGATGTGTGTAAACGTAGTTCTGCAGTGCATTTAGTTATTGCCCAGCAGGCACATTAGGTTATTAGGTTAGATTTAGGTTGTGATGTCAGGTGACCAAAATTCAATGTCTAGCCAGCATCTATGGATGTTATGGTCCAATAACAATGTCAAATGTTGTTGATGCTTGGTTGATTTTAGGTTGTGTTAAAAAGTGACCAAACCATGGCAATCAAAATCCAACATCTGATAGACGTCATAGTGGTAATGCCCACACAACGTCAAGCTAAAACATTATTAGATGTTGATATTTGGTTGATTTTAGGTTGGACGTTGGACACTGACATTGACCTGACCTTGAGTTCTGACGTCAACCCGATTTTCATTTCCAAACAATATGCAACGTCCCCATGACATTAGATGTACAACGTCAGTCTGACGTCATGTTGACTTCTTGTGCCTGCTGGGTGTTAAAGACCGTTTCGGTCATCATACAGTAAACATCTATAATCTTCTCATCAGTGACTAAACAGTCTCTGGTTCAATGTGTGTAAAGATTGTCGACATGGATTGTGGATTGTCGGACATTTTTAATGCTTTCAAACAGTTTGCTGCAATTATAAATCACCCATGTTTTGATGTCATTATAATGCAATTTACTTTTTATGAGTGATTTAATTGGACAAGAATCACAGGACTGAATAAAAAATATTGACTGCAGGTTGAAGGAAAGAATTGGAGTAAAAGTACCAATACTGCACAAAAAATGTACTCAAGGAGAGTAAAAGTAAACATAATTAAATACTACTTAGTTAATTACAATTTTTGAGAAACACTACACAATTTCAGTAGTTTGAGTATTTGTAACTTGTTACTTTACACCACTGCATTTAAACTACAAAGTATTTTATCATAATTTATTGTTTTTCTTTTTCTTTATTTTGAAAGATATTTATTTTCATTTTGTATAAGTGTTTGAAACTCCGGCAACGCAGTGACGCAGTACAGTAGGTAGTGCTGTCGCCTCACAGCAAGAAGGTCGCTGGTTCGAGCCTCGGCTGGGTCAGTTGGCGTTTCTGTGTGGAGTTTGCATGTTCTCCCTGCGTTCGCGTGGGTTTCCTCCGGGTGCTCCGGTTTCCCCCACAGTCCAAAGACATGCGGTACAGGTGAATTGGGTAGGCTAAGTTGTCCATAGTGTATGCGAGTGAATGAGTGAGTATGGATGTTTCCCAGAGATGGGTTGCAGCTGGAAGGGCATCCGCTGCGTAAAACATGTGCTGGATAAGTTGGCGGTTCATTCTGCTGTGGCGACCCCAGATTAATAAAGGGACTAAGCCAACAAGAAAAAGAATGAATGAATGAATGTTTGAAACTCCCATTTTTTCTTGATTCCCACTTTCTTTAAATTGTACATATTGAGTTGACGTTCATCTGTGAAAAGTAAAAAAAAAAAGAAAAGAGAAAAGCATTTATTTTTATTAACATAGAGTTTATAACTGAACAAAACTACAAACAAAACATTTTCATTTATTCGTTCATTTTCTTTTCGGCTTAGTCCCTTTATTAATCTGGGGTTACCAATGAACCGCCAACTTATCCAGCATATGTTTTACGCAGCGGATGCCCTTCTAGCTGCAACCTATCACTGGAAAACACCCATACATTCTCATTCACACATACAGTTGAAGTCAGAATTATTAGCTCCCCCCCTTTTTTTTTTTTTTTTTTTTTAATATTTCCCAAATGATGTTTAACAGAGCAAGGACATTTTCACAGTATGTCTGATATTTTTTGTATCTTCTGGAGAACTTTTTTTTTTCCGCTATAGAAGCAGTTTTTAATTTTAAGGTCAAAATTATTAGCCTCTTTAAGCTATATATTTTTTCGATAGTCTACAGAATAAACCATCATTATACAATAACTTACCTAATTACCCTAACCGGCCTAGTTAACCTAATTAACCTAGTTAAGCCTTTAAATGTCACTTTAAGCTGTATAGAAGTGTCTTGAAAAATATCTAGTAAAATATCATTTACTGTCATCATGTCAAAGATAAAATAATAAAAGATAAAAATGATTAGAGATGAGTTATTAAAACTATTATGTTTAGAAATGTGTTGAAAAAAATCTTCTCTTCGTTAAACAGAAATTGGGGAAAAAAATTAACAGGGGGGCTAGTAATTCAGGGGGGCTAATAATTCTGACTTCAACTGTATACACTACAGACAATTTAGCTTACCCAATTCACCTATAGCGCAGATCTTTGGACTTGTGAAGGAAACCGGAGCACCCGGAGAAAACATGCACATACATGGGGAAAACATGCAAACTCCACACAGAAATGCCAACTGGCCCAGCTGAGGCTCGAACCAGCAACCTTTTTGCTGTGAGGCGACAGGGCTACTGCACCGCCCCCCAAAACATTTTCCTAATTATATAAATGAAACTAAATTGAGGAAAAACTGACTTTGTGTTTGATCATTTACTCACCTGCTGTGCTGCTTTTCTCTCTCCAGTAGCCTTTCCTGCTCATCTGATCAGTTGGCCTACATTGAAAAATACACTAGCGCAACACATAAATCGTACATGCTACAATCAGTTGTCACATATTAAAATTAGACATCTGAATTTTTCTCCACATCCATGCACTCGAAGAAGCCAGACTAAAATGAAAGAGAGTCAAAAGTGTTTTAATGGAGCAGCTTTTGCAGACACAGGCAGTAGACTCTTCCCGTACCTTCTCTAAAGGAGGCAAATACCTCTCCTCCTCGCGCACAGGGCCTTTGATCACTGCCTGTTGTTATATGTAATGATTTCGCTGGCATCTGTAGTACAGGCCAGGAACGAGATCGGCTCTAGTTCATTATAATATGCTCATCGATGCCATGCTTGTATCAAGCCCCTTATTGACATCATTCAGTAATGTGTGATTTATTTTATTTGCTCATTTTCTGTAGTTGCATGGGGAGCTTGCGCTTTCAAGGCCTTTGAGGAAGCCTCTCATCTCCAAATGTCAAAGTGCTCCCTGTGCACACGTGTGAGGCACACGAACACACACACACACACACACATGCTCCATTTGCATATGAGTGGAGTTTTGGGTGGCATGCCAGGGCTTGACTGAAGAAGACATCAGAGATGAAACTGAGTGGCTTTTCCCACCTGGAGCTAGCACTGATTAGCCCCAGAGCAGAGAGGGGAGGAGGCCGACATGAGCAGCTGTGAAATTACAACCTGCTTAATTTAATTACCCGTGCTAATTAATTCATATCTACAGCCAAAGGAAAAGGACTTGAGTAAAGAAGTCATTAGCCTAATTACTTAATTAATTGTCTGTGGCGCCGTCCCATTTGAGCTGCGTCTTCATTATCTGATGTTTGGCCTTGGCACCAGTTTAGTATGTTTGATGAAATCTGGTTCCGGTGATAATTTCTCCCCGTTACGCTTTCGTAATGAGAGGTGCGAAGGCTCCATATGGCCGTGTTTGCGCTCGAGCACCCGTTGAGAATGTCACTTGCTGATACTAAATCACCCAGCTTGAGAGAATATGTTTGGTTGTGCTGCACTCAACGTGCCTGTGGTTTCATTTTGACGTCTGTTATGCATGTCTGTGATTACATTTGCTAGCTTCAGTAGCTGTTTTCATGCACCTATTTTAATGCACATTTTGGAGCTTCAAATGAAAAAAAATACATAAAGGAAATGCCAAGGTGTCTGTAAATTTAGAACATTTTGAAAAGCCAAGTGATTTTGTTTTCACAGATGGTGTGATAACCAATATGGGCTCGATGGGACAGCATTAATGGACAAACCAGTAGATGGCAACATTGTAAAATATCTGACATGTTGTTTTGGTCATTCTAAAATCCTTTAGCCAAATTCTGTCATCAAATTGGTTTTAAAATGAACTGTTTTGGTCTCACGCCTCCAAAAGCCACCTCGCATTCATTAAGTTTTATTATATTTTATTATACCACAAGATATTACATTTTTCTCTTTGATATTTGGCACCAGTTTATCAAAAAGTGACGATTTAGTTCTCTTTGACTCATTGTATGGGAATTGTGCTTTTTGTTTTATACAATATTCCAGTTAGCCAGTTAGAACATGAATCTAATTTACATCTTTGGATGGAAACATAGCTAGTGATGTCTATTTTTGGTGTGAGTGTCTATAGCAGGGGTGCCCAAACTCATGCAGCGTCCCAATTCGCATACTTATACTACGCTCTAAAAGTATGTACTTTTTTTGTGAAGAAAAAAATATATTTTGAGTGTGTAACAGAACTGTATGCAAACTTTGGGACTTACTACTTCATCATTAACAGATTGTTGTGTTGCTGTCAATCGTCCACACATCATCCACATTTCTGTCATATTTAATTTTCTACCTTATTGGAGAAGCAGCAGCAGGTTAATCTCCCATTCACGAGTCTTTCATCAGAGAAATCTCCTCAGGTGTTTGGATAATTATGCATTCAGACGTTACGGTCCAAACAAGTCTTTTTTATAAGTTCAGTATTGTTGTTGCAGATGAAATATAACACAGAAAACGCAATTTAAATATTTTCCAGTTGGCTAGATATTAATTTACAGTCATACAAATATCTTTACCGAAGCCTCACTACTTTACAATTGGTCTTGTGCGTCCATCATGTTTGTAGTTTATTTACACTTTTCACCCACGTTTGTAGTTCTGATCAAATTTACATACAATGCACAAAGTATTGTGGGCAATATCAACATTTAGAATATGGATGGTTCTACACTTTTTTTAATTTTTTTACCGGAAATAGTAAACCATACGGGAACTTTTGGCAGACTCTTTTCAACATACTAAGATTTGGAACATACTAATTATGTTTTCAAATACTATTTAGGATGGAAATTATGCAAATTCGGATGCAGCATCAGTGTCCTGCAGAGCTTAGCTCCGACCCAAATTAGACACACCTAAATCAGCTAATCAAGCTAATACTAGTCAAACTAGAAGCTTCCAGCAGGTGTGTTAAAGCAAGTTTGAGCTTAACTCTGCAGGACAACAGCCCTCCAGGACAGAGTTTGGGCACCCCTGCTCTATAGGATTCCAAATAGAGACTTATATATTTTTTTATTAGACTATTTGACACTATATTTTTATGTATGTTTTGTTTAACTGATTCCACGGGGGGCCAGTCTGGACCGTCCCTGTTAGCACATCCACCTCCCATATCAGAGACAGCTGCTGGAAACTAGCTTAGACCAAGCTACAGTAGTTACATTGGTGCAGTGACCCGGGTGAGAGGAAGGTTTGGAGGGAAGTTAATAAGAGCTGTTCAAGTAAACCAAGCTTACCTTGCCTTCTAGAGCCACACTAGTGATTGACGCTATGGGTAAACTCTGTCCTGGAGGGCTGGTGTCCTACAGAGGTAGCTCCAACCCTAATCAAACACACCTGCCTATAGCTTTCTAGTGATCTTGAAGACACTAATTAGCATGTTCAGGTGTGTTTGATTAGGGTTGGAACAAAACTCTGCTGAACACCAGCCCCCCAGGACAGAGTTTACCCATCCCTGCACTAGAGGGTACAGTTGTCAGTGTGTTAAAGGTGCAGTATGTAAGTTTGACACCCAGTGGTTGAACTAGGTATTGCACTCCTGGACCAAAATAAACGCAAGCACAGGTTGCCAGATTGAGTACAGGAGCGAGTGATTTAAACTGTGTTCTAAATAAAAGCAACGACACGCGATAGAGGGAATATTTTCCATATTAAAAGGAGTTTTGGTTCTAACCAACACCATGAATTGATAAATTAGAAACGGCTTCTATTTCTCACAGCTGAACAACAGAAACCTATGACAGTGATCATCTCAGGTAAACCTCATGTGCTTTATTCAGTGCTAAATGCTAACAATGTCAGTTTGAATGCCATTTTACAGGACATTTATTGCCATATACTGAAAGCAGCAGCAGATAGTTCACCTCAGATCTTGAAAATAAATTGTTTGACATTGAATTTAAGAACTAAACACATTTGAGTGATTCAGCATATACGTTTAATTCTGTTAAAGAGGATTAACATGTATTAAATAGATTTTAAACCTTACCATTTCGTGAGTGAGTGCATATTCTGTGCTTCTGAAAGGCTGTATTTAAATTTCTGTCGCGTTTCATCTGGTCCAAACAGCCAAATTGCTCATCACTGCGTATCTCGTCACAAAGCGTGTCGTTAGGGCATGCGGTTACAATGTAACCTGCTCGCCTAATGTTTACACTCATAATATTTATATCATTTGCTAATTTATAACCTCATGTGAAACTGAATCTGTCTCATTTCGATGTCTGCTATGCTGCATTTTTGGTCACAGACGCATGCTTTCAGAGTCTTTCTGAATGAATGAATGAAATGCGCTCAATTATAATTGGCTAAACTGGCATTGTGCAGGTTACATTTACCTAAACAAAGACAGCGTTCCAGCACGGAAAAAAACATTTTCAAAGCAGAATATCTGACTTCAGCATTGTTTTTCAGCATGTTCACTTAGGATGTTTCTTAAATATCTGCACACATATTATGGTATTTTTATGCTTTAGAAGAGTCAAAAACTTACAGCCTCTTGTGGCTGCCCAGTTCAAATCCTACATGATGCAGGTGTTTTTAGTGCAGCTCATTTCTGGCACATGTTCCCAATGTTTTTTTCTGTTTTATTTTTTACTTTCATTAACATTGAAAAATAAACACTCATGGAAGTCTGGTGGGAGTACTTTTAGCTTAGCTTAGCTTAGCATTAAATCATATTAGACTAATAGCATCTCTCTAAAAAATTGACATGTCGAAAATAGCACCATTTAATTTTTTATCTAAGTACACGATGTAAAAACAGAAGAGTCAAGCTTTAAATAGGCACATTATTGAAACTTTTTGGTCGTTTTTGAGTGAGATGCTAATTGTCTAATCAGATTCAATGATTCAGACCCAGAGAACCCAGAGAGAAATCAATTAGGTGTTATTACAGTAAGTAGAGTGTAAATTAACTTTCATTTTAAGTTTTTTTAAAACATTTAATCTGTTTGCATTGTCTTTCAGTTTAAAAATAATATTTCACCATATAAACAGACGTCACAATGGATTTAAAATTAAATAATAGACTGCAAAATTAAGACACTTTGCAGCATAGCTCAGATGAGAACAATAACATAAGTCAACAATCTCAGTAAGGGGCAAAGCTGCTTTATATAAAAAGTTGGCCAAATTTGCATGCTTAAGTGTTCATTACTTTTAGTTAAATTTGTTTTTTAGCACCCTCTCAGAGTTGTAAAGCCCCCACTTCGCACTCCTCCCGCCAAAATAATAAAAAACATAACAACTGGAGCTGCCTTTAGGTCACATCACCATGGCCAAGATGGGACTGAGGCCAGCATTACATGATGCCAGAGATGCTACTTCACATCCCGTTCAGAGTGGTGTGAGTAGAACTGTTAGGTTTTACATTAGTGTCATGGCTGGGAAGGCAGTGAGGTTTAGGTGGTGAGTGTAACAGAGACCTGCTAGTAAGAACTGTAACTAACCCCCCCTCAGGCAACAGATTGCCTCATCTTTTGACTAACTAAAATTATAGATTTTTAAAATTAATTTATTTACAGCTACAAATAAGCAGCTTATTGGCTATAATTGTTTTTGAAACAAACTATGCATTGTTTTGAAAGCACCATCAATCCCAGTGTTAACCTTCTGGGGAAATTTACATACAGATGTTTTACTTACAGCCGCCTCTGCATGTTAATTAAAAAAGATTGCACACATGCAGCAATCTTCTTTGTTTGTCTAAATGTTAAAATTGTCAGTGGGATGATACATTTCCATTTACTAATTTGCTACATGACAAGAAAATATCATTATGTCATTTCACGAATGGGGAGGATATGTTTATCGTATACATTTAATCTGTTTGCATTGTTCTCCAGTTTAAGAATAATATTTCACCGTGCCTCGGCGGAGAATAACCCCACCGCACTCTCATTTAGGACGTTAGCATACGATATTGAATTGGGTATATTATTATCCTGAGAACATTTGGCTAACTGCACTTTTACGACCGCTGTGTTGGGATCTCGGGTGAAAACGGGAGTGGCGAGGGATGTTTTACGCTGCTGTGGTGACTTAAGCAATTGGATAGAAATTGATTGAGAGCGTTTGTCCGGAGAAGGTCTGGTTCGGGAAAAGCTAGATATAGGGCTTAATAACCGAGGCTTTGGTTCCAGTGTCAGCTCAGATTATATTATATATTCAAGTGATACCTAGTGTTTGTGCTGAAAGCTAAAAAGCTTTTCCCCCCTGTTCAAACACACCACTGGCTGCGGTTTCTGGGAAAGCATTATGTTTGTCATTTATAGACTCTATAGATGTGCTTGAATGATCCTCATTTTTATGCACTTAAACATATGGAGCTAATAGGTTGTCAGTGTGTTCAATTGAATTATGTCTATTAATAGACAAACACATAAATGTACAAAACAAGCGTGTGCACTGGAACATGTTGAATCAGATTGCAAGTTGGCTGTACACTGTTTCATTTTCTTGTGTTATTTCCATCTTATACAATAAATAATCAGTGTGTCCATTATTTACATCCTGTAAAATTCATTTATTTTATTTGATTGTTTTCAAAATTTTATTTAAAGGAACGATTTATCCACAATTATAATTATCTATTTATTTACTCACTTTCAAGCCATCCTAGGTGTACATGCCTTTTTTTTATCAGATGAGCATATTCTGTGTTTTATTAAATACTATTCAGGATCTTCTCAGCCTTGCAATGGCAGTAAATGTTTTATGGATGGCCTCTTAAGCTTGTAAAAGAGTACATACAACAGCAGTTTGTATGAATCCTTTCTGAACCAAAGTCAGAAATGAAGGTATAAAAGCTGTCAAAAGCTGGGGTGGTATTTTTCCATATTACTAGCTAAAAAGTACAAAAGTATACCTTTAAGGTACCAGTGTGGACCTTTTAGTTATAAAAGTGTTCCTTTTGTAAAGTTACCAACCCAGTGACAGCGTTTGTACTTTTATTTCTGAGTAAAGTTTATAAAAGATCTTTATTGTTGTATAAACTATGAAGTATGTATAGTGGAAGATAAGGTCGTAAATTCTCACCTTAACTTTCTTATGGAGCCATATGGAGAAGTAGGCAATTGCTGGGCAATTATTGAGAAGTAATAGGAATCGACAATCAATCTATAATTTTTTTCAATTACTTTCCCTAGTGCGTGTGGAGTCATGTGACCCTCCTATAGGCTGATTTATACTACTGTGTCAATGCGTGCTTGTGTATGAAGTGCAAGTGCACCTCTCAAAATCTCAAAAGTTATTTGTTTTATAAGACAAAGTGCCTTTTTTGTAGCCAATGTGTGTTTTAATTTCAGTTGTTCAACGTTGATGTTCAATAAATAATCATAGACAGTTAATAGTGTGTGTTTCCTTTAATTATATTTAAGACATTTTTTTTATAAATAAATAAAATAATCGTTCATTATTCATAATCGAGTAAAAATGTTTAATTAATCAAGATTTAGATTTTAGGCCAATTTGTCCAGCCCTATGGTGAAGTCATATGGATTACTTTTATGATGAATGGGTGGACTTGTAAGAGCTTTAATGGCTATATTTACTGATGCATAAGACATATGATGGTTTAACGGTGAGTAAATGACTGAATAATTACGTTCTTTTAAGTATTACCAAAAATCATGTCTATTTTTTTGAAAGCATGGCGAAATTCTCTGACATGGAACATCATTCTGTTTTTAGGATTCTGCAATACAGTTTTATGAATTCTAAATTAAATCTGCATTGCAGAAATCATGAAAAACCACATGCACACATGTATATTGACTCTCTGCTGTTGGTGCAATCATATAATAAACACTCTCTATTCACCACAATGAAGCTTTTTCTGGTAACTCTGAGTGAATACATGTTTTTTTTTTTTTTACAGTGGGCTTGTTTGTTGCTCAACTGCCTGTTTTGTGTGCATTCTAGCAGGCTTTCCCTTACAACATGGATGTGAAATTAAATTTTGACCTTGACGACCTCTTTGGCCTCTGTAAGCCCAGGTGCATGAATGGGCTTTATAGAAGCTGCCATTGTTGCCTTAGTATTTACTCAAAAGGCTGTGAAGAGGAACAACATGGAGACGTCAATGGTTTAATTATTTCGAAGGCTGATGCTTTATGCTACGCCAATGCAGGAAGGTTATTATTAATGATAAGCTGGGTCAAAGATGAATTGTATTTACCTCTACAGCGAATTTGTGAATTGTGTGACCACACGGACAATGAACTCTGCTAAGGTTGTTCCTCTGAAAGTCTCTTTTCAAGTTTTTAATCTCTGTTACAGAGATTCAAAATCACACACCTTTTTCCGTCCTTTTAAAGTCTCGCTTCGCTGTTGAAATGTCCTTGGTAAATCGTTTTATTTCATAAAGTCCAGATGGTTTTGAACAAAGTATAACTAGCACATTGTCCCTTTTCTATCTCGTTAAAATCTGGAGTGTAGGAAGAGCTTTGGCCAATCAGGGATTAATGCGGGCTGGTTTCACAGTCAGGAGATTCAATACCGGACTGAATGGGACATCCAGGCCCAGCAAAAAATCTCCTGGGGGACTTTGATTGGCAAAATAATTAGCTTATTATGTCCTTTCCAGATAGGTCCTTTTCTCTAGCCAAAGCCCTCTGAAATAATATTTAGGTTTAAGCCCTCATTTCACATTTAGCAATTTGATATTCTATTTGGAGCGCTTCCGTTCAGCGGGGGTCAATTGAGACCTCAGAAATTATAAAATGAAGTTTTCATCATCTGATTTGTCGGGCTCTCGCTGTCATGCCTTACACACAAGTAGGATCCTAAATGGTTATCAATTTCCACCATTGAGTCAGAAGAAGCATGACATTTACTGTTCTTTCCACTAGACCATTTTAACAGGCTTTGCTTCTGTCTTGGAGATTTCTTTGGAAATTAAGATTGAATGAAAGCAATGAACAGGCAGCAGCGTAAAGTGAACAACAAAAATGTTTTTATTTAAATTCCTCTCATTAATTAGAATGTGTACATTAGGATTTGTCAAGAGTCCTTTCAATTATAAAAGGATAAAACAGATAGATGGCATATTTGTTAAATTATAATGTAAAAATAACCATGCCTTGTCTCAAAGCCGCATTTGTAACAAGTTGCAGAATTACTTTCCTCCACCACAGATTCACATTTGCAGCTGACCGTCTGAATGTTCATTTATTTATTTACAGTTTAAAGATTTTGTTGAACATGAAGAAAATATGGTGGCCAAGAGAGCTTAACGTGTTGCAATTTAAGAAAACACATGCAATTACAAAAAACAACAGCAAATTAAGAAAAAATCTTCATCCGTTTGACAGCACACATCCTGCAAATCCTCACAACTGCATTTTTCCACAACACAAACAAATGAATGAAACATGCTACTTTTTCTCACAACACAAACAATTTATGAAAATGCAATGCATTTTCTCACACAACAGAAATGTTTTAAGGGGTCCCAAAAATGTCACGGATGCCACTGTGTCGTGAGTATTGCTCAGTGAAGTTGTAGGTGATCTTTGAAAGGTGAAAATCTTGATTCACTTGCTATTTATTAGCCTAAATAACCATAACCTGCTTTTTGAATGTTCCTTTTCATGATTTCGTTTTAAATGTTATAGCACATAATTCGATTAAAGTCATTGGGTCACCGCGCTATCCGCATTTCTTCCCGAGTTTCATGTAATTTTGCGTGATTCATTTTTAATTTGTCGACTTTAACTGCAGTTTGGCCCTTTCACTTTCATTTAGGAACATTTCATGCATGCCCCGTGACAAACAAGATATTGGATGCAACTATGAATTGCTGGAAGAGTGTTGTTTAAATGGAAGTTCATACAGCCTGCTGAATGGAAGAAAAAAAACTCAGCATTTCATGATGCAGGTGTCTTTGATCTTCACTGACTCGGTAGGTGCAAAAAGTGTCAAACAACTGTGTGTGTGTGTGGACAACATGCGGCGAAAAAATCCTACACGACTGTAATAGTTTGATAGTTGTTTACATGTCTGTACTGCACTTTATTATTTGCGACTAAAATCGGCATACCCCACATGTCTTAATTCAATTTCTCTTTAGTTTGATTATGTTCAAAAACCGCGGTTTACATGTTAGACTCTTAATCAGAGTATTGTCTTAATCACATTAAAATCAAATTATTGGAGTCCATGTAAACGTATGCACTGAGTTTTCGTAAAATGTCTGCGTTGTAAGAAAATGCAGCGTGTTTAATTAATTTGTTCGCATTCTGTAAAAATGCAGCGTGTTTTTAAAAAATGTGTTTGTGTTGTGACAATTTGCAGCACGTGTGCTGTCAAACTGATGAAGATCTTTTCTTAATTTACTGGTGTTTTTTGTAATTGCATGTGTTTTCTTAAATTGCAGAACGTTAAGCTCTCTTGGCCACCATAAGAAAAGGAACAATCAACGATAATAAAATGAAGTAAAAATAAAAGAAAGCTCAGTGGTTAGCACTGTCACCTCATTGCAAGAACATCACTGGTTCATGTCCCGACTGGGCCAGTTGGCATTTCTGTGCGGAGTTTGTATGTTCCCCTATGTTTGTGTGGGTTTCCTCCAGGTGTGCAATATTCCCCCACTGTCAAAGATGTGGTATAAGTGAAGTGGATGAATATTGTGTGTGTGTGTGTGTGTGTGTGTGTGTGTGTGTGTGTGTGTGTGTGTGTGTGTGTGTGTG
>CAIGQZ010032511.1:3841240-3865248 GCA_903798205.1 Danio tinwini
AATAATAATAATAATAATAATAATAATAATAATAATAATAATAATAAATATAATAAATATAACAATGTATTGTTATTACTATTTATTTTATTTTTTAAATTATTATTATTAATGTTTTTTTTCCATTCAAGTAAGAATCTAAAAAAAATCATGCATTCATTTTCTTGTTGACTTAGTCCCTTTATTAATCTGGGGTCGCCACAGCGGAATAAACCACCAACTTATCCAGCATGATTTTATGCAGCGGATGCCCTTCCAGCCGCAACCCATCTCTGGGAAACATCCACACACTCATTCACACTCATACACTACGGACAATTTAGCTTACCAAATTCACCTGTACCGCATGTCTTTGGACTGTGGGGGAAACCGGAGCACCCGGAGGAAACCCACACGAATGCAGGGAGAACATGCAAACTCTACACAAAAATGCCAACTGACCCAGCCCAGCCGAGGTTCGAACCTGCGACCCAGCGACGTTCTTGCTGTGAGGCGACAGCACTGCGCCACTGCGTCGCCATCTAAAAAAATAATAATGATAATGATTTATTTATTATTAATAATTTATTATTATTATTATTCATTTTAATAATTAATTAATTGATTCTCACTTGAATGGAAAAATAAATATTACAATAATAATTTATTATTATTATTTTATTATTATTATTGTTTTTTATTCAAGTGAGAATCTAAAAAACGAAATAATAATAATAATAATAATAATAATAATAATAATAATAATAATAATAGTAATAATAATAATAATAATAATACAAATAATAATAATGATTTATGATTATTTATTTATTTATTTATTTATTTATTTATTTATTTATTTATTTATTTATTAGATTCTTACTTGAATGGAAAACTAATCTAAAAAACTCCCAAAAATCTGCAAAATATATGTATAATAGTAGTAGTAGTAGTAGTAGTAGTAGTAGTAGTAGTAGTAATAATAATAATAATAATAATAATGTATTATTATTATTATTATTATTATTATTATTATTGATATATTTTTTCCATTCAAGTGAGAATCTAAATAATAATAATAATAATAATAATAATAATAATAATAAAAGTCATAATTTATTTATTTAGATTCTCACTTGAATGAAAAAAAAATATATAATAAAGCAAAACATTTCTTGAGATCATATTTTTTTCACCTTGTATTTTTTCCACCTTTATATATTTATTTATTTATTTATTTATGGGAAAGCTACAGCACAACTTCAGTATTCTTTAATGCTTCCTTGTCTGCACCCTTCCACAATATTTGGTAAAAAAACACAAATTAGTATCAACACAAGTATTATTTTTTATCTAAAGCTTCATAATAGAAATGACCTAGCTTTGTTTGCACGATTCTGTATTTACATTACATAAAAGCTTACAACAGAAACTATAAAGTCTTACTTTCAAAAAATCATGTTCAATCTCCTCTCCTCACCATAATGAAATGTTGGCCATTTTGCCCTCTCGCAGCACTGACAGACTGATAGCTGTATGTTTTTTGACAGCGATTTAAAAGGCAGCCTTTGTTGCAAATACAAATCCTGAAGCATGTATTAGTAACAGAGTTTCTCCAGCAGCTCCCACAAGTGTTGTTTGTAATGGACAGAGCGAAACGTGCAGCTTTAATCTCGCATTCAGCACAGATGCGCTTGTCGTTGCTGCAGACTTAAAAGAGCCAGGTGTTCAAAATCACTCATTGTTGTCAAAGACGGTTTGGGCTTTTAGCTTTCGGAAGAAGCTGTTCTCAGAGTTGAAGGCGTTTGAAAGCTGATTTTTCCTCTGTAAACTCTGTTTCCCCAGAATTCCCCAGTCTGCCTGCTATCTTTAAAAACAGTCTGGCTTTTGTGTTTTGACAGTGATGGGGAATTTACTCATGGGTTATTTGTCAACATGCTCTACATGTGTAAACTAGAATGAGCTTTCCTTAATCTGAGCGCCTCAAAACTTTTTTCCCCCTACTCTTGACTATTTGCTTCAGTTTTATTACATTTTCTGACATGTGTTTACATTTTAATTATTCATTTAATTTATGTGTTACTGTAGATACCTTTGCAGTATATATATATAATTTTTTCCCAAAAATTTTTAAGGCATGTGATTGCAAACAATTTATATGGGCTGAATTTAAACAGACAAATTTGTTTAAATTCAGCCCATATACAGTAAATAGTTTGCAAGCACTTACCTTAAAAACTGTAAATCCAATGAATATTTTTTTTTGTGTACAACTTATTTAAAAGTAATAAAAAAACGTGTTTCATGTCATTACAGCATAAAACAAACAACATGTATTTATTATGGTAATATTTTTGTAACAATGTGCGAGATGGAGTTTAAATCAGGAATAAACATTTCTAGAATCTTTTACTGGAAAAATATTACTGTAAACACATTTTCCATTCATTTTACACTTTTAGAAGTTCAAATTGTATTTTTTTAGATTTTAGTGAGATATCTCTATCTTACTATAATTTGAGTTTTGTTGTTTTTGGTCATATTAAATCATATTCTGTGTTGTATTAAGATAAATACAATTTACTGTAGATGTTACCACTTAAAGGACATTTTCCTTATCTGATGAAACATTGTTTAGTGTCCAAACCCCAGAATATTGTAGATATTATTAGAAGCACTGATCAAACATTATTTTGGGATCATTTCCCATCATTTGTTAAACTTTAAGGTAACTAAAAGTGTTTAAAAAAAACACACACAAAAAAAAGCACGGTATCTTAGTGGTTAGCACTGTCGCCTCACATCATAAAGATCACTGGTTCGAGTCTCGGCTGGGCCAGTTGCTGTTTCTGTGTGGAGTTTGCATGTTCTCCTCGTGGATTTCCTCCAGGTGCTCCAGTTTCCCCCACAGTCCAAAGCTATAACTTGAGCTATAAGTGAATAGGAGGAACTAAATTGTGTGTGAGAGAGTGTATTGGTGTTCCCAGTTCTAGGTTGTGGCTGCAAAGGCATCTACTGGGTAAAACGTATGCTGGAATAGTTGGCGGTCCATTCCACTGTGCTAACCTCTGATAAATCAGAGACTAAGCCATAGGAAAATGTATGAATATACAATAATTAGTATAACCAAATTTCTTTTTGACTTATTTTTGTTCATTTGAATCGTGTTATTTTGACTTATTTTAGGCAAACAGAACCCAAAGCTAAATTAATTTTGTACCAATGATACCAAATAAATTTCAATTGAATTACCTTGGTAATTAAACTTACACAAGGTAATACCCTCAAAACCTTAAATTTAAGTTCAAACTAAGTGAAGATTAAACTATAAGATGTATTTTGCTTAAATCAGCTAAGATTATGTTTATTGCCAACATTATTCTCTTTTAATAAATACCACGCAAAGCATGCTCTGAATTGCACTCAAGACAATCAAGACAGTATTTTATCTTCAAATTTGAGTGGATTGAACATAAAATAAAATAATTGGTGAACAAAACTCAAGAATTATGTTGTTTGTACTTATTTAAACAAGTAGGTTGAATAAGCAACATAACATCTCTTTTTTTGAGTGAGTATTAATTAAAAGTCTCAGTGTCTCTCTGCTCACCTTTAGCTTTAGCGACTTCAGAGTTGTGCCAACATGCAGCATGTGCTCCTAAAAACCCCAGCAATGCCATTTATTTTCTTATAAAGCCAAAACCAGGAGCGGCCTACATCCACAGAGAGATTGTGGAGAGTAAATGAAGGACTTTTGCTTCATTTGAATGTCATTTAGAGCTGAGATGTGAAATACTGAGTTTAACGTTTTATGACTTCCATTGAATAATAAATGAGAACATTAAGGAAGCATACTAATGATGAATATAATTGGCTTTGGGTTTTTCCTTTAAGCACTTTTTTTTTGCAGATTTTTCCTCCACCGGTGCATGATGGGATAACTCATTTAGAGTGGCCAAACATTTTGCCCTTGAGAAAACAGAAGTCATCTGATTTTAGCCGACTGTTAAAGTTCCCCGGCTTACCTGATCAGATTTAATATTTCACTCATTATCTATTCAGCTTCTCGGTGGGGTCTTTGCTTTAATATTAATCACTAATGTAAGATCAGAATGCAATCACAAAAGCAAGATCCAGTGAATAAATAATGATGATCTTTAATAGTTAATTGCTGTCAGAAGGGATAAATATCAGGATGGACAATGAGTAATTTGCAATCAGATCAATATGAATGTGTTTTCTCCCTCGCATTAGATTGTGCTCTCCATGTGAAGCTCACAGCATGCATGATCTTTGTTTACTCAGTCTTTGTTTATGTCATATTTATTTCAACACATTCTAGCTTCCACATATTCACATTTTGATACTTGGTCAGTTTTTTTTTACGTGCAGGAAACTTTCACTTCTTTGCACATATATAGTCTACATAAGGATAATACATGACAGGGTGTTGAATTAATAGAAAAATAATGCACATCTAAGGTGGTGATGCGGATTGGCCATCACACTGTGAGTGTGCATACAGTGAATTGTACATACCCACTGTACATGTACATTTGTAATTATGCTCATATCTATCTGCATACCTCTGACTATTAATAGCAACATGTGCATATATTCATCTATTGTAAATCTCTGTTCATAGCTAATGCAACCTGTATATAATGTTCATATTACATCAATCTGTAAATATCACCATAGTTTTTCTAGAATTGCACTTTATAACTTACACCTGTATCCTGCACTTGCTGCTATTGCACTACTGGTTAGACCTAAACTGCATTTCGTTGCCTTGTACTTGTGCATGTGTAATGACAATAAAGTTGAATTTAATCTAGGGCTGTCAATTGATTAAAAAAATGAACTAATTAATCATACTTTTTTGTGTGATTAATCATGATTAATCACGAATAAAAAAAAATCAAAATACAGGCATTGCAAATATAGAAATTGAAAAATTATAATAATAAAGTATTGAATACAAACAATTGTATTCAGTGTAAAGTTGTATTGCGAGTTGAGAACATTAATTATAAAGTAGAAACAATTTAGCTTTGTCCTCCTTAACATTTCGTCACCTTGGAATTATAAGGTTCTGTCTGCGTTCTGAATGATTTTGAGATATTGAGCTTCAAAGTTTTTGCATTCCATACCAAACAGTATGTGTGTAACATTTGTCTTAAAATGTAAACAACTTATTAAAAAAACTTCCCATATTGTAAATAAGTTGTCATTTAATATAGAATGTCAATAACAAAATTTTGTCAAAAATGTCAGATAGAACCTTATAATTCTAAGGTGACGATTTAACCAGTTGCTAAGACAGACCAGTCTATTGACATTATCGGGGACAACACACACACACACACAGAGAGAGAGAGAGAGAGAGAGAGAGAGAGAGAGAAAAGCGCACTCCCTTCAGATCATCAACACGCACGATCGAATCAAATTTGCTTAAACTAAGCGTTCTAATGTATGGCTTTATTTCTCATCAACGTGAAGCAGACGCTTTACAAAAGTTGAGTGTAGTGTGAAAACATGTCAAACTTAATGATACATTTGAGGGCGCTTGGAGTCAACTTAGAGAGGAATGGGCTGTCTTTGACAGCTTGCGACATCATCTGGCGCTTTCACTGAGTACATTTACATGGATCCATATTCTCCTTTATCCATATTTCTTTGCACATTAAACACACGCAGGGCCGGAGCAAGCTGAACTGGCGCTGTAGGCAAACAGTGATCACGCCGCCCTCAACCCGAAAATGAAATAGAAACTTACCGGTTTGCGGATAAAAGTGAGGACTGGGAGGGAGGGGGTGGGTGTCACGGATGAAAGTTAGGAGGTGTCGCCTCTATAGGTGCGCCGGCCCTGAACACACGTCGACCACAACAGGAAAAAAAACAAAACTGTAACTGCGATAAATGCATACATTTTTTTTACGCGCTAAATATTTCAAATTAATCACGTGCGTTAATGCGCTAATATTGACAGCCCTAATTTAATCTAAACTTTTTCAATTATTTTCTAATCATTCAATGAACCAGATTCACTTATTCTGATTACATTATGGTTGCCACACCTAAAGATATTGTTTAGATGTTGTATTTGACTTTTTTTTTTTCTCCAATCAGCTCATGTGTGTCTTTTTTTGCAAATCATTCCCTTGTAGAAAACTAACGGTAAAAGGGACATGGTTAAAAATATTGTGGCTGAAGTCGTCAAACTGACATCAACATACACAGAAGCAAGAGGTCAGAATTTGATTGAAGATTACCAAAACAATTTTTTCCCTCCCCCCTCCCCCCAGTTGATTAAAATGGACATATTAATAGTTCACCCAAAGAAAAACAATGTGCACTAGCAAAATAAAGATTGTACATTTTGATTTCAGACAGACTTTAAAAGTTGCTAGAACGTTCTGCAAAAATTCTTTACATTTTATAAATGTTCTCCACACTATGAAAAAGTGATTTGGGCCTTGTAAGTAGGGCTGCATGATTAATCGAAAAAAGATCTCAATTCGACCCTATACACGATCTTAATTCAGCTTTTCTGTGCTACGTCTGACAGATCGCACTATTGTGTCTTTCTTTACTTTTTCATTCTTTTATAACCTGCTTTAACACATCTTAGTCTGTTTTTATCTGTTTTTTTATCATTTACAGTATATTATTTGTTAATATTTTCTTATACTTGTCTCTTTTATTCCTGTTTATGTAAAGCACTTTGAATTGCCACTGTGCATGAAATGTGCTATATAAATAAACTTGCCTTGCCTTTTCTACATTTAGCCATTTATATTTTCAGAGTCAGGACAGAAGCGTAAAGGCGGACACACAAGTCTTCACATTGTTTTATATAGCATACTGTACGTTGCTCAACAACATGGACACCTCCAAATGGCGTTAAAAGTGTCACATACTGTATTTATAAGGTAGAATTTATCCAAAAATTAAATTTCTGTCTTCATGTAAGGATGTATTTGCGGCCGCAAAATTACACGTGAGCTGACGCACTGTTTATTTACTATCGAGAGGACATGCAAGTGCCCACCAGTGATGTCTACTTAAGTAAACAGAACCTGCATAGCCTGTGAATAACAGGCAATAAAGTTGTAAATAACGTTCGGTTTGTTGCACAGAGCGATCGTTTGAGACGTGCGGTAAGTATGATTTGCATGCGTGTTTGTTTTGTCCTCAAAATGTCGGCAGCCATGAAATTAGCGCACTCGGCAGTGAAAGTTAAACCGAAAGTGCGCACATCATTTAAACAATCATATTGCGTTTTAGAGTTATGGTTACGGCAAGAATTTGATATGTTTTTCTTTCATAGTGAACACACTACTAGCCTATATAATGCTGAATAATGTAAGAAGGTATCTGATAATGACAAATGTCTCATTTTACCAGTGAAAAAAATGGTCTAATAATGTTGTCAATGACAAATGTCAAGCATAATTATAAATCAATTATAAACTGATGTCATCACTTTACTGTGAATTAATAACCAGGATATTTTTTATGTCTGTTTATATCCACCAATCCAAGTCTATTCAAAATGTAGCATTTTAACTAACAGTAGACCTGCACATAGACCTAATAATATTATTGTTGTTTTACCATATGTTTGAGAAATAACAATAATAAATTAGCCTACTCATATTTAACCTTTATTTTACATTTACAGAATCATGAGAAAAATCGTGATCTTGATTTTAAGCCAAAAATATTGTGATTCTCATTTTAGCCAGAATCGTGCAGGCCTACTTCTAAGTTGTAATTTCAGGAACTTTTATTTGTAAAAGTCACTTTGTGCTCATGCGGGTTTAACACTATGTGACCTTCTAACACTAACATCTTTTTTGCTTCATTTTTATTAACCTCACCACCTTAACTTGAAAGGATTGAAATGTTGATTTTAAGGGAATTTAATTTCTCTCTCATTCTCTCTTTCTCTCTCAGTTGCAGGCCAGCAAGGAGAACGTTAATATCTTAAAGTCGACTTGCTCACGTCCAAATTACAGGAAAAGACAGAACAATCTCAACAGCTGCAAGATCAAATTCTCAAGCAGCGGGAGGCTTTAAGTAGGGCAAGCCAAACTCTCAAAGACACCAGGAAAGCAGCTGGCAAGAAGGTAAAAAGAGTGACTTTCTCTCTTCTCTCGCTCGCTCTCGTCCCTTCTTTAAAAAAAGCGTCTGAACATCTTTCCTCCCCTGTGATGCTGAATTCCCAGGTTGTGTTGTTTAGAAGTCTATTACACAAATTTTACAGTGTCTTATCTAAATTTCACCATTCAGAGACAGCTTGTATTTGTGTTGGCATGCACTGAAACGCAGACGTTACCGTATTTTTGTAATCGCAGAGGACTGGCTTTGTGTAGAAAGAAAACAGCGCGGCTCTGTCAAATCCTAACTGGCAAAGGATTCGGTATTTTAAGTGTTTTCTCAACAGAGCAAAGCTGTCGTCTTATTTTTTCCCCTCTAAATGAATATCAGATGAAGACGGGTGGAAATGTCCAAGTGTGAAGCTTCACATGGGTTAACCTAATTTTCCCTGAGACCAAGTAGATGTACGTCTAATTCCTCGGCTGCGCAAACAAGCGTCCATTTAACCTCTCGACCCCAGCGAATAAATATATGTATAGGCAAACATAAGTGCCTGCCCATGGGTTTCAATTAATCTCGGCCACTTTTATCTTGCTTGGGCAAACACAACAGACGTTAAATTCTGCACGGGTCCCGTTACGCGTTCCACATCTGGTTCTGTTTCGCTTCTCTCTGATCTCATATGTTGAACTACTGTAACTTTGCCACTGTCTGTTTCCTGTTGGAAAAAGAGGAGAGGAGGAGGGAAAAAATGCATCGAACAATAATAGCTTTTGTTCCAAAGAAGTTCCTCCGTTAGCGCAGCTGAACAAATAGCATTAATAGTTTGGTTTAAACCAACTCCTCCCTTAGCCGTTGTCTGATATTTATGCTTTCAGCAAGAGTTTCGTTTTCATTTCTCAGGCTTGGTTTCTTTGGATTTGTTTGAACAGATTGTTCTTATTTCTTTCTTGTCTTTATGAGCGCTAGTAAATTAATAAGATGTCAAAGACAACAAAACCCAGTGTTTTACTTGCTCGACCTTGGACTCCATTAGAGAGGAGACACGGTGAAGATCATTTGTCCACTTGGAGTTAGTGAACATCAGAGGAGAGAGAAAATAACTGAGGCCTCTGCAGTGGAGATCCTGAGGCGTTCAGTCTAGCTCATGTTACTCGTCAGCCCCTGCTGCTCACAGGCCAGAGTGATGTACAAGAAGCCTTCTTCTTCTTCTTCTTCTTATGCTATGTTCACACCAGATGTGGAATGCACAAATAAATCATGCTATTCATGCGTAAATAGATGCGTGAACATTTTGAGTTTACTTGCTTCATTCGCTTGTCAAATTCACTTCTCATTAGATGCGGATTTGCATCATGGTCAGGGCTTCTGTCTGCCTTGTGACTCTAGCTTCATTACTAAATCGCTAACATGGATTTTATTGAGAAAGTAGATGTGCTTTATTTGCTTTTTGAAGGCAAAAAAAAACAGCATATATATTTGTTTGAGTCCACTATATCCTGATTTCAGAGGGGCACCCAGCTCTGAGTTCATCAACTCCTTCAGAAACTATACCTGTATGATGGCTGCTTTCAGCTGTGTTTCCGACTGAGCCGAGCCCAGTTTGATGAAATGTTGTCTATTGTTGGCAAGAGGTTTTCCCCTCGGGACAAAGCTCCTGATTGGTTAATGTGGCGCGAATGTCCGCTACAGTTCACATTTTCCAACTTGAGCGATTCACGCAAAACCACCAATACGCGCAAAACACTTAATTTGTGCTGCCTTATTCACACGTTTCACGACACAGGATGTCTGTTCACATCTTTGCATTGACTTATGTTAATCACTCGCACTTGATGCTTCATCTGCGTCTGTGAACGCAGCATTATGATCATTCTTAAATGTTCATTTTTTTTAGATTGAAATATTAAAATGCAAAACTATTATTTGCAATGCTAGACATTGGTTAATTTTTATACTTTTTAATTTTACAAGTTTTAAATTAGTCAACATTAAAACTAGTTAATATTTCACAATTTTCTACCTTTTTCAAAAAAAGTTTCCTTTTTTAACCTTTAAAATCAGCTGATGAACACAATAGAATATTTGTTTTTATGCACCAAATTTGAACATGTTTATATACACTACACACTGTAAAAAATGCTTTTCTTACTTAGATTTTTGTCTTGTTTCTAGTTCAAATAGCTAAAAAGAAGCATTTTCTAGACAAAAAATATTGTCTTGTTTTCAGAATTTTTAAACTCCAATTTGTTCTTAATTTGTTAAATAGTCTGCCAATGGGCTAAGCAACATAATCTGTCAGGGTTGGCAAGGAGGACCCAAACGCAAAATAGACAGGAGAACACAAGGTTTATTTACAGGAGGTAAACAAAGCAACGCTAAAGGACAGTCCAAGCAATAGTGTAGGGTCATGGCAGGAGAACAAGCTGGTGAGGGGAGGAGACTCAGGACGATACAAAGGGGAGTGTCTTATGGGGGTGAAAAAGGCTAGTCAGGAAAGGGGAAATTCCAAACTTCAGGCCAAGCAGTCAATCAGTAGCTACCCGAACCTCCGGTTAGGGACAGGGGTGGCAAACAGATGGAACATCAAGTCAAGGGGATCCACAACCAGCGAAGACTCAGGAGGCAAGTGACACAAGCAACACAACAGGACTAGACAGCTGGTGAGAAAAAAAAAAATAAAATAAAAAAAAATAATAATAATAATAATAATAAAAAAAAGAGCAAGCAAAAAACAAAAGTAAAAAAATAAGAAATATTTAGGAGGGGAAAATAGAGCTCGAGAAATAAACTGAAACAAATAAGGATCTAAATAAAACTACTAAAACTCAAAATAAAAAATGTCAAAAGAAATAAGCTATAGCTACAAATAAAAAAGCAAAACACAGCAACCGGAACTAAAAAAAAAAAAAAAAACTAACAAAAGACTAGGGCTACACTGGGACTGAGGATCACAAAAATAGCAAAATGAAAACTTTAAAATAGGTCTTGAACTACAAACAGAATTAAAATTGAAAATGACAGCAACCTTGCTGAAAGAAGAAAAATAAATAACAGAATCAAAAGGATAAATGAATTTGAGATAAAGATCAAAAAGACTAGTACTAGACTAAGGCTAGACAAAAGAAACAGAACTAGACGATATATATAAAAAAAAAACAACTATCAAGCACTAAACAAGATTGACTAGACAAGCACACGAAAGATAGTATGACGAACCGGCAAGGACAAGTGGAAAATGAACTCCATATTAAGGGAGAAGAGAGCATGAGGAACAGGTGAACATAATTAGACAAACAAGGACTAAACAAGGTGGTGAGGCATAGGAAAACAAGAAGGCAGGACGAGGGGAGCACATGGCCAACACAACAAAAGAGACAACCATGTGCTAATACACAAAACAAACAAAGAGACATTAAACATAGACAGAAGTGACAGGGCTGTAAGGGCTGGATCCTGACATAATCTTGTTTTTTGTTTTGACATAAGATTTTTTAGCTTTGCTTGTTTTAAGAAAACTACTTCTTGCTTGTCTAAAAAAAATTTGCTTTATTTAAGAATTTTTAGACATTTGGACAAGAAACAAGACAAAAAAATCTAAGAAAGCATTTGTTTTTGCAGTGCAAAACATTATTTTTAGTTATATTATTTAATAATATATAAAATATTATATGATCTATGTACAATTCAGTTTGTAAAGCAATATTTTCTGTCTTTCATTAGATATATTATAGATTAAACTGTATTTCCGTTGTAAACCTTAAATAAAAGTAAAAAAATTATGTTTTTTCATGGGTTGTTACTTAGATTCATTTAGCAGAAATTCATTTTTTATATTAAATTCTGTACAGAAATATCCATTTATGTCTTATTACTTTATCATACTGAATGCTAGGCCTATTATATTTCAAATTATTACAAATATAGTGCTCAGCATAATTGAGTACACCCCATTTTGAAAATGAATATTTGTATCCATTTCTCAGTGAATATAGGCAATGTATTTTGCTGCATTTAAACAAAACACATTTAATAAACATATATTTATTAAAATAATATTTTAGTCACCAAACATATTTAGAAATTGAAAGATAATACAATTAAATTCAAGCAAAATATTTTAAAAACAATACAACCTACAAAATTTCAACCAAATTTTTCAAAATTTTTGCTTCTCTTGATTTTTCCTCTTTTTCAAGTTTGTATTTAATATTTTTCTATAACATATGTATTTGAGTTATCGTAAGTTGTCCTTTTTATTAGATAAGCTACAGATTTGGCTTTACTACTGACTAGTCTAATGTATATGCACAAATATAATATTGTACAGCTTCCTATTAAAAATATGAATTTAAAAGAGAGGGGTGTACTTATATATGCTGAGATCTGTATAATGTTTTCTACATATAGTTTAATACATGAAAGCTCCATTTATTTTATGCTAAGTTTAATGCAGTAATATTATATGAACATTTATAAGTTGGACAATTTTTCTTCAAAAACATAAAAAACTGTAGTATTTGTAATCAAATTTTATCACTAGAATATTTATTTCAGTTAAATCATCAGTGTGGCTTTTTTTAACCTTATCTCTCTCATTCATTAAATCAAAAACTTCACTGATATATGAAAAAAAGACCCCTGTCCATCAGAATGGCTTTGCAGTTCTCCTCAAATGTCAGAGCCGACTTTCCTCATCGACAAACTCTTGTCAACTCTTCCTGTTCGCAAAGTCTTAATAAACCCGCTCCTCCATAAATATTGGATGTGAGTGTCACTCACCCGATTTGTTTATTTGCTTGTTTGTTCGTCGGATATATCACACTTATTCCCAGATCTCTCTCTCTGTTCTCAGTATAGGATGTCTAAACGTCAGATGGGACTCTCTTGTTGTCAGCATTTGAAGCCAGAAAAGTGCGCGCAGGGAAAAACGACAGCGATTGATTTAAAAATATACCTCCTCCTCCTTGATTTCCAAGGCCTTCCTGTCCATAATGCGCGTCTTTTAGCATAAAGTTCAGTCTAAAAGTTGTGAGTGATTGACCCAGTTGGTGGTGGATTTCGCTGGCTGCTTGTGACATGTTTCGCTTTGCTAAATAATCAACAAAGGTTTCGCGGCTGTCACAAAATGGCAGCAGTGCAACTCATCACGAGTGCAGTTTGTAGTCGCACTTCACATTATTTTTGTAATATTTCTTATGCTGCTCTTCTAATGCACCGTAATGCGATTCTGTACATCGTTGACCTTTATATTGGGGTCCTTTCTCTGATTTTATTACTTTTTGCTCTGGAACAAAGTCAAAGAACATCTGCTGTTTTTTGTGCTTTGTGGAAAAGCAGTTTAGTTTTAAAAATGTTTATTGTTTATCGGATGGACTAAATCAGTGCAGGTAGTTTGACATTTAAAAGGACAGCTCGCCTAAAAAATGAACATTTGCTGTTCATTTACTAACCCGAAGCACACACATTAACATTAGTTACATGTTTATATTCTCAATAACAGCTATGCAAATTAATATTTATTTAAAGATATAGCTCTGCTTTTATAAAATATCTAAAAGATAAAAAAAATTATTTAGACTGACACTGTATTTTTTGTACTGTATCTTTCCTACAATTTCAGTAATCTTAAAAACAAAAAGGCTTCAAAAAGTAGCTAATCTTTATGTTAAATAATAATCTTCAGATTATAAAAATAAGACATATTTGCTGTTTCTAACAGCAGAAATACTAATATTATGACCATAATTAGCATGTTTATTTATGTTAAATATCAATATTAATTTTTCTCAATTGCTTTGGCTCAATTTTCAAATGAAAATTTAATTTTTGAAGCAATAAGTTCAAATCTCTGAACAATTAGCTTGTTGTTCACATCAGATTTACATTTCTTTCAACAGATCAGGTTCACTTCACTTCAGATTTCAACTAAATTTGTTAAGTTATGTAAAGCTTAACTTAATATTTTTAGTCATTTTGATTGATTTAATTTGAGATGACTAAAAAGTTCAACAACAAAAAATTAAGGCAGACAGGAAGAATCTTTTTACAGTGTAACATAGAAAAAAAACCCTAATTATATATGTCTTGTTGATCAAAACTGACAAGTCAATACTCTTTTAAACTCTTCATAACTATCCACTAGTTATGAAAATATGGTATACACACATATAATGTCAGATTCCACTAAACCAGCATTGTTAGAGAGTGGTTTGCTGAGCATGAAGGGATACCAGTGGAGTTCCCTCGACTATACTCGTCATTCCTACATGACAATAGAAAACCTTAAATTTTCAGGGTTGACTGTCATGGTGATAAAACAACAATGATGACAAAAATACTTTGTTTTATGGTCTTGGCCAAATTGCTGACACATAACTAAGTTTGAAGCATGAATGAAATGTTTTGGGTAATGGGCTATATGCACAGCTAGTGTTTTTCAGCCAATGATGAACTTCCGGTGAAAGATTTATGTGAATTTCAATTTCATAAGGCTCCTTTTACAGCATCAATGTTGTAATGTAATTCAAATATACTCCGTTAAATAGACTTTGAGCATCCATTTGGTTGTTAAAGCATAAAAAGAGATGAAAGACCGTTTAAATGCAGGTGCCATCAATAGCAGCAGGGTAGTGCAGAAATTGCATTGAAAATACTAGGGTAAAATTAATTTCCATATTTTTATGACATGGCACGGAAAAACATAATTTAATGCAGTGCTTCTTGTTTGGTCTGATACCCACTTTATATCGTATCTCAGCCAGGCAGTGAAGATGGCTGTTTTTTTAAAGAAATCAGATCTTAAACACAGCGATTTAATATGGAATGACAATTAACCGGAAGCCCTGGGTCTGGCTGACTGCAATTAAAAGTCTGTGTGCATATACCCCATTAACTACATTTTACAGACATGTACAGTTTTCAGCAAACAGTTGTGACATTTGGACTCACAGTTTAGAGAAGTTAAGAGAGTTAAGTTTAGAGAGTTTAATTGTTTTGTATTTCTTAATAGTTGTGATATTTTCTTAACAGTGTCTTATGGTAGCTACAGTATACAAAAACAGTTTTGTAGCTATTAATATGTTAATTATATGTTGTTATACTTTTAAATACGTAATTATGATCTTAAAGTATACAGAGTGCAAAAGACTTAAGTCGAAAAATGGCCGCTATACAGTAGTTATGAAGTGACATGCGTTTGTTCAATACAGCCAAGCTGCAGTTGAAGGCAGAGCACCTGACATTAAGCGAGTGGAGCGAGCAGCCGAAAACATTCGGATACTTAATCAAAAAGGCTTCTAAACACCGCATTTCTATTGCATGGAACGAAACTGCTGCAACTAAACAAAGTTATGCCACATGTGTGCTAGTTTAAAGTTTAACGCTTATACACCGTGCGCAAGTTCATTATTTCTAATGTAAGAATATATGCCAATATGCCCGCGCAAGTGGAGCGACACGCTCGCTCCATCCAGACGCACTCAGTAAAAAACTGCCTGGCTTTCAGTGCAATTTAAACGAATTAGCAATCCAAAAAAGAAAAGATATGTTAGACGAATTAATACAATTTATTAAAATAATTATGTATATAAGAACGCAGAGATTACAACAGTTCATTAAAAATATTTAGCTAATATAAGGCTTAAATTTGCATTAGACGTGATAACAGTGAAACCATGAATATTCTTCAGACTATATAATCGTGCAACCAAAATCTATAATTGTTGCATCCCTAATTGTTATGCAGTTCAAAACATAACATATGAATGTGTCTGAATGTAGCCTACTTATGCAATGCACTGCTTTTGTTGTGCTTTGAAATACAACATTTAAATGTTAGTAGAAAAATGCCTATTGTACAATGCACCAATATTATGTGGTTTTGAAATACGATATATTAACTTTTAATGTAGAAAAAAAGCCTAACGTGGTTGTCTTAAGGAGCAAAAATACAACATATGGGCTCTTATATGCTGTTGTGTTATCACTCATATTGCAAGTCATATCTCTCAGGCCCCTCATTTGGGATGCTTTTCATGAACCGGCCCCGATGACAAACTAATTGAATAGCCCTGTTGTACTGTAATTGAGTGAATTAACAGCTAATTTTTTAGGTTTTCTGCCTATGCAATTTTGACTATCTCAAAGACACAACGTGTATTATAACAACATTGTTTTTACTGCATTTCTAATGTGCTATAAAAGCTGATTTCCTTTGAATGTTTCATGAGCAGGTCGCATCCTTCTTTTAGGAGAAATGCATTCACACTTTGCTTTTTGTCTTGGTTTTTTTTCCTCTCTCTCTCCTCGTGCTTTCAGATGCGGTTAATGTCAGTCGCTGTGCACTGGAGCACATCAGATGTCAGGCCTCTGCAATTGTGCTACAATGAGCCTGTTAAATGTGCTTTGGAAGGGTGTAACGCAATATATTATGCATGCATGAAATGTACAAACACAATGAAATTATGCACTACAGATATGATACAGTTCTCTCAAGTCTTGCAGAGGCACTCTGTGATACATTTTAAATGCAATTTTTTGTGGCCACCGGCAAAATGATGCTGCTGTCTAATGGTGCATTCATGGACATTAAAAACTCGCTTACACAAATACACACACACACACATGCATGCACACACACATATACAATCAGATTTTTTTCATGACATGTCAGCTTTTTGAATACGTAGAATTATTTATTAATTTTGTCTTAACGTAGTGTTTGTGGCCTGTGGTGTTTCACAGGGATATTTATTATTATTTATTTTTTTAAAGGTGATTTGAAAGTAATAGAGGTTTTTTTTGGAAGTTTTAAATGCTTTTAGTTGTTTTTAAAAATACATTCAAAAAATCTGCCAGAAGGGTTCAATTTAAAGTTGATGATGTGCAAATTAAGTTAATAAATATACATTTTGAGCAAAAAAAATGGAAAAGGAAAATGATAAAAATGCATCTGTTGTTATTTGGGATGTTAAACAATTCCCCTTTAATGTTTTTAATAATAATAATAAACTTTGTTATAATGGCTTTAAAAGTAGCATCTCAAGGCACTTTTTAGACAAAATGTGCAACAGTAAAAGACACAAAGATGATTGCAAAAAAAAGTAATATAAAAAATTTATAAAAACATATAATTATAATAATGGACCTAAAAATCATATAAAAGTCAAATAAAATCAAATAAAAGCTAAACTAAAAAGTACGTTTTAAGAGATGATTTAAAAATACTTAATATAACGGATTCTGTGTTGTAAATATCAGAGGGTAAAGAGTTCCACAATTATTATTATTATTATTATTATTATTATTATTATTATTATTATTATTATTATTATTATTAATGATTTTATTTTGATGTATGTATGTGTGTGTGTGTATTTGTTATACATATTTTAAATACAAAATATATGAAATATTATGTTTAATTTTTTTTAATTAATGTGATAATTAAATTATTTAAATACAGTATCAGGTGGTACGGTGGCTTAGTGATTAGCACTGTCGCCTCACAGCAAGAAGGTTGCTGGTTCAAGTCCCGGCTGAGCCATTTGGCATTTCTGTGTGGAGTTTGCGTGTTCTCCCCGTTTTCACATGGGTTTCCCCCACAGTCCAAACACATGTGCTATAGGTGAATTAAAGAAACTAAATTGGCCATAGTGTATGAGTGTGTGTGTGGATGTGAGAGTGTTTTCCAGTACTGGTTTGCGGCTGGAAGGGCATCCACTGCGTAAAATATATGCCGGAATAGTTGGCGGTTCATTCCACTGTGGCAACCTCTGAAATAGAGACTATGCCGAAGAAAAATTAATGAATGAATGAATAATACACTATAAAGATAAAATAATTAGATCATTTAAATAGAATTAGAGCAAGACATAAACATTTAAATGTGGAAATTATTTCATTGTTACACAAATTTGCTAAATTGTGTCATAATTTCACATAGGAATTTTTGTTATTGTATTGTCACTTATTTATTCGTTCGTTTGTTTGTTTGTTCGTTTGTTCATTAGTTTGTTCGTTTATTCAATCATTTTTACAAAAGAGCAAACATTTTCATTTCAATATGTTAAAAATGTAAAATAATAGACACATCAAATGCATTTTAAAATTATATATTATATTATATTTCTTTATTTTTTATAATAAAAATTTTTTACTTTATCCTTTTTATACCCTTTATTAATCTGGGGTTGCCACAGCGGAATAAACCGCCAACTTATCCAGCACGATTTTACGCAGCGGATGTCCTTCCAGCTGCAACCCATCTCTGGGAAACATCCACACACTCATTCACACTCATACACTACGGACAATTTAGTGACAATCACTAGTGTGACAATGAGTCACACTCATTCACACTCATACACTATGGACAATTTAGCCTACCTAATTCACCTGTACCGCATGTCTTTGGACTGTGGGGGAAACCGGAGCACCCGGAGGAAACCCACGCAAACGCAGGGAGAACATGCAAACTCCACACAGAAACGCCAACTGACACAGCCCAGCCGAGGTTCGAACCTGCGAACATGCGAGGTTCTTGCTGTGAGGCGTCGTTCTTGCTGTGAGGCGACAGCACTACCTACTGCGCCACTGCGTCACCTTATATTATATTATATTATATTATATTATATTATATTATATTATATTATATTATATTATATTATATTATATTATATTATATTATATTATATTATATTATATTATATTATATTATTAAAACATCCGCTTAGACTGTATCAAATACAGTTCAACTCCTACTTCTACCTGTGTGTTTCATTCTCATGTATTCTTGGAGGTTTGCTGTTTGGAGTGTATTGCGAGGTCTTGAACCCAGCCTGGACCTTTTCTTGATGTGAAATCTCAGCTTCGCTCAGAGCCGCAGTGTTTGCCCTTGCTGAGAGCTGCGCTGCCTTTGCTGCTTAGTTTCAGAGTGGAAGGCATGAGCCACAGACAGATGGCCGATACAAAACGGTTTAAGCTCTGTTTCCATTGATCCTGACTATGTTTGCATAGGCCACAAAAGCAATTATTCCCCGAATATAGCTTTGAAAGGACAGCCAAAAAGCAAACCCAAATGCAGGAATTAATGGAAATTGGAGACATTGGCGAGTAGTATTGAATGACAGGTTAGCTCTTAAAGGGACGGCACTCAAAAATGAACATTTGCTGTTAATTTACTCACTTCCAGAGAATTTTTTTGCAGTAAAACATACAGTAGAATAAGATGTTTTTACTTAAAACCGTGGTCCTTGGTTATGTAAATCAATAGTTGATATTACCTACTGTAAAAAAAAACTAAATACAGCTTGGCTCCAGACTTTTTTTATTGAAGAATGTAGAAGTAAAAGTATAACATTCTGTGGCAAACCTGAAATCAAACAGTAATTTAGTTATTCATATTTTACTAATTTTAACTCTTACTACTGACAAATGTCTTGGAAAAATAATTAATTTACAGAAATGAGTTGTTCAGAAGTGTGTTGTTTTATTTTAAGTTCACATGTACAGTTAGGTCCATAAATATTTGGACATTGGCACAATTCTAACATTTTTGGCTCTATACACCAACACAATTTGAAATGAAACAACCAAGATGTTCTTTAACTGCAGACTGTCACCTGTAATTTGAGGGTATTTACATCCAAATCAGGTTAACGGTGTAGGAGTTACAACAGTTTGCATATGTGCCTCCCACTAGTTAAGGGACCAAAAATAATTGGACAGAATAATAATCATAAATCAAACTTTCACTTTTTAATACTTGGTTGATAATCCTTTGCAGTCAATTACAGCCTGAAGTCTGGAACGCATAGACATCACTAGACGCTGGGTTTCATTCCTGGTGGTGCTCTGCCAGGCCTTTATGTCACGTGTATAGAGTCCAAAATGTTAGAATTGTTCAAATATTTATGGACCTAACTGTATATGATATTGTTACATACGGTATGCAATATTGTTATTATTACAAGTTTGTCTCTTATAATTGCATATTTGACAGTAGATTACAAATATCTATCTAATTGGTGAATTTTCTAAAAATGAAATTTGAAATCATCTGAAATAGGGCTGTATGATATTGGAAAAATCTGAGATTGAGATATTTTGCTTTTCTGCGATATAGATTGCAATATGAATCTAATTTCACAAGTTGGCTTGAATAGCTGTACTTGGGGGAAAATATGAATTTATATAGATTGGGGTGATTATAAGGGCATTCGCTGCGTAAAACATAGGCTGGATAAGTTGGCGGTTCATTCTGCTGTGGCGACCTCAGATTAATAAAGACACTAAGCCAAAAAGAAAATGAATAAATAAATGAATGAATGATTGGGGTGATTTTAAAGGCATCCGCTGCGTAAAACATATATGCTGGATAAGTTAGCACTTCATTCCGCTGTGGTGACCCCCAGATTAAGAAAATGAATGAATGGGGTGATTTTATAAGGCTGTGAATCATGAATAAAAATAACAAACTAATTGCAAACAAGAATAATTAGACTAAAGCAATAAACATTGCTTTATGGTTTTTCGGAGAGTCAATCGGTATTCAGGAACAGAAATGGAGTAATAAAATGTCAAATAAAACTGTAATCTATTGTATTATTAACTTATTGTATTATTAATTGTATTATCAATATTGTAAAATTTTATTTTATTTATTTATTTTTTTACGTGATTGTGCCGAATGCTTTACACTCTTTTGAAATGCCTTTAAAACACATGCAAATGATAAAGTGTTACTATGTTATGGTTATACTTTGCAATTACTCTACAAATATCATGTATTTTCAGTTGTTAATCAAGTATAATTCCAACTAAATATGGCAAATCCTGCGATATGACTATTGTGGACACTCACATTGCGATATCAATGCTGAAACGATATAGTGCGCAGCTCTAGTTTGAAAACTGAATAATTAATCTTACCATTGATGTATGGTTAAAAAAAATAATAATAATGATAAAAATCTAAATATTGAGGAAATTACCTTTAACGCTGTCTAAATGAAGTGCTTAGTAATGCCGAGTTCAGACTGCACGTTTTCTAACTGCGTGACTATCTGGGGTAGCGTTCTGTCGCTGCTGTGTTTACACTTCAAGATGGGTCGCGACAGGGGGTTTTACACTGCATGACTGAATGTTCTAATGACTTTGTTGCAATCGAATACAAAAACAAAAGCAAATGTGATCTGTGAGAATGCATTAAAAATCCAATATAGTAGCGTCTTTGTTAAAGAAAAACAGCTATTATTGGTAATATTGGGTTGAAATTCTTTGAAATAACGAAGTGATATAGTAAATAATGGGAATCACATAAATCTATGTTTCTAACATTATAACAATCTTTAATGTTCTACTGACTTTAATAAAGAACAAACAGCAGTTATTAAATCTCAAGCTGCATTTATGAGTCCAGACACTGGAAAGGCATATCGAAGAAAAAAAGTGTTAAAAACGATTCAGTCCAAAGTTGTCCGATGCTCCGTCATTTGAGACTGTTCTTCATGAGTGCAGGGTGAAGGTCAAGGAGGCTATCTTAACTCCATCAATCCTGCAGACAGTTACAAACGACCTTTCACGTCCCATAAGAAGCTCTATATGCTGAATGGGAGGCGATACATATTTCTGTGTTTAGGCGAAGTGTTCTGTGGGGATGGAGAAACGGTTCATTCACCAGCACATGGTGATTGAAGCTAATATCTCATTTGGAGAAACAGACTGGTGTTACAAAGGCTGAGATTGAAGATGTTGTTGAAAGCGCAGATGGACTCAGAATATATAGAGCCTTATTAGTTCATGCAATCGAACACAAAGACAAAAGCAAATGCGATCTGTGAGAATGCATTAAAAATTCAGTATAGTAGCGTCTTTGTTAAAGAAAAACAGCTATTATTGGTAATATTGGGTTGAAATTCTTTGAAATAATGAAGTGATATAGGGAATAATGGGAATCACATAAATCTACGTTTCTAACATTATTAGGATGATGCAATTACAGTAACTTTGATTATTATTAACATGGTGGTTGAGCGTGATTTGTTATTTACAGATGAACAAAAAATAGCTGCCTCAGGAATTATAGAAGACTAAGAAAAACTATCGGATTTCAAAAAAAGAAGCCTTTGAACTTTGGCTTTGTTTACAGATATAGAAAAAATATGAGTGAAATAAAGCCTCCAGTCTGACTGCATCCTTTTGTGAATATACACAACCCCTAGCATATCAATATTTTAGCTTATTAATGTATGTATTATTATCATTCATTCATTTTCCTTCAGCTTAATCTCTATTTCAGAGGTTGCCACAGCGGAATGAACAGCCAATTATTCCAGCATATGTTTTACGATGCTCTTTCAGCTGCAACCCATTACTAGGAAACACCCATACACACTCATTTGCGCACAAACTCATACAATACCGACAATTTAGTTTATTCAATTCACCTATAGTGCATGTGTTTGGACTGTCAGGGAAACTAGAGCACCCGGAGGAAACCCATGCGGACAAGGGGAGAACATGCAAACTCCACACAGAAATGCCAACTGGTCAGGCCGGGACTTGTACCAGCGACCTTCTTGCTGTGTGGTGACAGTGCTAGCCACTGAACCACAATGCCGGCATGTATCATTTTATTATGAATGATTAAAATAGTATTATTTTTTTGAGTTGTTATTGATTAGATAAATATGCTATAATATAAAATGTGTCAAAGGCTAAATTTCCTTTTTGTATTATTCAATTTATTTATATCTTAATAGTAACTTATTATTAAAGTAATTTTATTATTAAACTAATGTTTTTAAAGAATTATACATCAATAAGCTATGCAATATAGGCTGATATGCATCAAATGTTTGTTTTGTTTTTAACTTTTATTTTAACAATAAAATAAAATAAAATAAAATAAAATAAAATAAAATAAAATAAAATAAAATAAAATAAAATAAAATAAAATAAAATAAAATTAAATTAAATTAAATTAAATTAAATTAAATTAAATTAAATTAAATAAATGAGATCAAGATCCCATAATGCAATTCAAAAGCAAAAATAAGTTGAAAATCACCAATCAATCAAAAGCTGCACACAATTTATGATTAAATACACGGACGAACAACAATTATTTAACAGATACAGTGTAGTTGAGTGTGATTTGCTATTTACAGATTTGCTAGAGGAAAAAAGCTGCCTTAAAGAAAAACAGAAGATAGACTAAGATAAACTATTGGATTTTGAAAAAAAAAAAATCAAATCTTTAAACAATTGTTTTTCTTTGTTTAAGGATATACAGTAGGTATCACAAAACCCAAAAATCAAACTAAAATAAAGCCTGCAGTCTGACAGCATGTTTTTGTGTGTGTTCGAGCATCTATAGTTGTAATTGTAATAAGGTGTTTGTGTTTGTAGTGTTGTTCAGTGGCAACAGCAGGTGGAAAGACCGACATGGTGGAGGCTTAACCAGCTGCAGGGTAAAGCTATGAAGTCTGTCTTCATACTCTATTGAGACTTTTTTTTTCGTTTCAAAAAACACCTTTAAAATAGATTTCCTGCCATTTGGAGCCATTTATTTCAGATGCAATATCTGCAAGGTACAGCAAAGACTACCTATACAATAGCATTTTTATATTGTCAGTTTAAATGTAATATTTAATAATTAATAAATGTATATATTTTTACATTAATATGTATTATTTATTTTATTATTGTTCATATTAATAAATATGAAAATAAAATTCACAATGGCAGAATTTTTTTTACATTTTGATTGAAATGACCGTATTGAAAGTGCGACCCTAATAATAAAGTTACATAATATTATATATTGTAATATATATATATATATATATATACTACTGCAAAAAATATAGTACATTCACAGAAATAAAGGTACAGGAGCTGTCACTGGGGCAGTACCT
>CAIGQZ010032511.1:3875248-3912881 GCA_903798205.1 Danio tinwini
AAATAAATAAATAAATAAATAAATAAATAAATAAATAAATAAATAAAAGAAACCCTCATTTTATAACTTGTTTGCAGAAAATTTTACAATGTAAAATTAAAAATAAAAAGAAAACGCACTTAATTATACATATATTGTCTTTTTGGAAATGTTTTATGCATGACGCATGAAGTAATAAACATTAGATATGCATACATTGATTCTTATATAACTTATATAGTATAATACTGTAAAAATAACTTTTGGAATTGTAAATTAAAGATAGCTTGAGTGTGTTTTACAAGAATATGATGTCAGTCCCTTGTCAAAATGTCATATTTTATTTAGTGTTTTATTTCTCTTTTATTACAACTATTTTAAAAATGTTTATTCATTTACTTTTTTCGTATAAGAAATTTATTTAAGATTATTGGTTTCGATTTTTACAAGGAAATACTATTTTAGTCCTTATTTAAAATGTAATGTTTAATTAACTTACTACAACCACTACTTCTGCTATAAGAAATTAATAAGGATGTGTAATTGTTTCTAACTGTGTTTATTTAATAAAAATAGAAAAAAACTATTAATATTTGAAAATAATTGAATACATACACTGTAAAACCAAAAAAGTTAAGGTAACTCAAACTAGTTTAGGAAACCGATTGCAACAAACCATTTAAGTTAAAAAAAGAATCCTAATGAGTACTGTGAACTTAATCCATTTGAGTACTCAAACCAACTGTGTACTATAAAACCCAATAAGTTAAGGCAACTTAAACTGTATGAGTAAACTGATTGCTAGAAAGCATCTGATATAAAAAAACTAATCTATATAAGTACTGTGAATATACTTCATTTAAGTTGGAGTAATGAGGTATTTAATTAACTCATTACCTTCAACACTGAGTTAAAAGCACTTTTTAAATGAGTAGAATTAACTTTCAGTCAATTTTGAGTTAACTACTTTATTTGATAAAGTTGACTGTTGGTTTTGCAGTGTATTTTTATGCATTGTTATTCTTTCAAGTTGACATGTTGATTTGTTTGGTTTCATATTTCAACATTCAAAATATATTTAGTAGTACCCCAAATTCCTCTTTCTAACCTACACCTGATTTTGCTTTAGGGGTATTTGTTAACCCACCATCACCGAGTAATTCACATCTGCCATCCTAGGTCTTTCACTGCAGCTGGACCAACAATTGTAGGACCTTTATGTGCATCATATTCCTCTCTCAATGAGTCTGTCAGCACCTATACAGAGAACCACATGATAATCAGTCAATAAATGATGGGTTAATGAACACGAAGAGCGTTTATACCAAAGCAAAACACCTCAGAATTGCATCTGTCTGTTAACAAGCACTGAAAGGTTACATTCAACCTGATAGTTATGATGACAATGATCCAAAGAACATCTCGTGCTTTGATGGAAACAAAAGCATCTGACTGTGTATAGAGTTCACATGGTCATTGTCACAAATCTGCTTATTCGATTAGTCAACTTTAAATAGTCTAGATATTTCTAATTCTGTGTATGTTCACTTGCTTACAATTTTTCAAACACCTGGTTTAAATTAGATTTAAAAATTCCAGTTTTTTTATGCAGCATTTTATAGATTAAGCAACAACAAGAGAACTTAACAAAAACCGTGAGAACGTATTTCTGTGAAGAAGAGTAATTTATTAAATTCAGAAGTGACACCACTCAAGCCGATACAGGATATTGAATTAATAAAAAAGTCTTTTCAGAGGTAATATGAAGTTAAAGCAGTAGTGCATCAGGACTGCTTGCAACAGAACAGTATCAGTCTTATTACCGCATGTAACAAAGTATAAAATACAGTCATTCTTCAAATCGGTAACTCTTTTATGAAGCACAAATTAAATTTGATTTGATTAAAATTATATTCTGCCAGTCTGACCTTGTAGGCTGCAGTTTAGCTCATACAAATTAAATTTTTCTGCAATAAAAATGATTCATTTGTTGCCAGGCATTGTAAATGTCTTCAAAAAGACGCAAAACCAAAGTGACATCAGGGGTGCTTGATTCATTTGTCACCCAAGGATGCCCCAAACAGGGCAACTGCAATGGCTAACCAATATTAATGAATCCTGACGCAAGCACAAAATTGCTTGGCAAGAATAATGTAGGGAGATTATTAGTACATTCTGTGTATGCTCCAAATAAACTAAGCTTTCTTTAAACTGTGAAATATGAAACCAAACAAATGGACACATCACCTTGAAAGAATAATAATGCATATCTGAAACCTAATTCGCAGAGCGAAAAAAAACTGAGAGAAAAAGGTCACAGAATACACTGCAACATAGCTCATTTCTAAACATAATAGTTTTAATAACACATTTCTTATAACTGAATTATTTTATCTTCGCCATGATGACAGTACATATTATTTTACTAGATATTTTTCAACATGCTAGTATTCAGTTTTATGTGCAATTTAAAGACTTAACTAGGTTAATTAGGTTAACAAGGCAAGTTAGGGTAATTAGGCAAATCATTTTATAATGATGCTTTGTTCTGTATTAAATCATCTCAGATTGTTTTTTTGAACATGACAATGAATTCACTGTACTCAAATGGCCTCCACAGTCATCAGATCTCAATCCAATAGAGCACCTTGGTGGAACAGAAGATTGGCATGATGGATGTGCAGCGACAACTCTGCAGCAACTGCATGATGCTATCATGTCAATACGGACCAACATCTCTGAGAAATATTTCCAGTACCTTGTTGAATCAATGCCACAAAGGATTAAGTTATTTCTGAGAGCAAAAGGGGCTCCAGCTTGTTACTAGTAAGATGTACCTAATAAAGTGGCCGGTGAGTGTATATATTTATATTAGGGCTAATATAGATTATGGCGTCGATCGATTATTCACAAATTTTAAATATAGCATTTAAATGTGAATATGCAGTGTTAAAATAAAGAAATGCATAAGGGTGCTTTCACACCTAGACTTTTGTTCCGGAACCTGAAGCGTTTGCCCAGTTAGCGCGGTTCGTTTGGCATATGTGAACAGGCAACGCAATCTCACGGCAATTCGTAACTTTTTCATTTAGTGGCTAATTTGTATGAATTTGTACGATCTAATTTGTATAAATTAGTACGATTTGCTCATTACCCAATGACGGTTGGGGTTAGGGGTGGGGTTAAGTAGGGGAATCGCGCTCGGATCCACACCAGAGCAATCGCTGCGAGACCACCTGAATGAGGTGGTCTCGGCTCAAATGAAACAAACTCTGGAGCGGATTGATTGTAGTGAGAAAGCGATACGATCCGAGCCCGGCTATATCACAGTGTTTTATGAATATGTAATAGGCATACGTCTATAGACCTTTTTCTTGGCTGCTGCATTGAGGGCGCCATAGCGACCATTCCGGTAGAATGTTTAGAACTTCCGTTTACAGTGTTTACAACTGGTAATTTGTGCTCTAAAAAATGGGTTTTAATAGCATTTTGAGTGTATTACAGAGTGTTTTTGTGACACACAACTTTGAAAGGTGTGTTAAAGCCGTTATCTGTCAGATGTGGTTCAAGCGCGAGAGAAAAACGTTTTCCTAGTTCACGTGTCTGCTGTCAGAAATCCAGTGTGTGTATGCGTTTCCCCGGCCTGTCAGCTCAGCGGCTCTTCAACACACACACATGCATGTTACTGAAACTCTGCTGGCTGATTTGCTGTTCATTCTAATCGGGAGTCGTTTATGTTTCATTTAGTGTGTAGTATTTACCATGGTTTGTGTTTCCTGTCATTTCAAAACGTCACTGTATTTTTACTTTGTCAAAGTTATTAAATCAGTGTGTTAGTGGGACAGTACAGTAGGCTACGTGTGTGTGTCAAACATTTTGTTGAACTATATTTGTTTGGGTTGGTTATATATTTGAAAAAAAGAGAAACTGTAGACTTTAGCGATGACAAAGCTTCATTTAAACAACAGAAGATGCCGTCTGACAACGAGGGAAAAATGCCTCAAAGCAGTTGTTTTCCATCCTATTAGATCACTTTTTTTAAATGACCAGTCCAGGAGGTGGTGCTGATCGACAACAGTATTAGTTCAAAGATGATAAAAGCAGGTAAAATAGATTAAAACTATCATTTCAAAGCTGTCTGAATGCGACTGTTTACACGCATCAGCTGCCGACCGGAAGTTCTTAGCATTGTCCTTACGCATACACGCAAAGCATAATGGGTAATTTTCCGTTCTAAGAAAAAGGTCTATATGAAGAGAGAATTATGAGTAGGGAGGGAGGTCATTCCAGACATCCCAAGTCTCCCGGAAGTTCCGGGAGTCTCCCGCAAATGCACAGAGACTCCCGGATGGCCGCAAAAGAGTGATAATCTCTCAGAAATCGCGCAACTCCCTCCCGGTTCTCAAAATACGTTGCGCACCCTTCTCATAACCCCTCCCTACTGCATCCCTCCTCGCTCTTCATACATGTCGCGCGCACCCTGTCAAACACCACTAAACCACCCCCTCGACAGCTGAGCGGGAATCTGTAAAATAAACCATGATACTCTGACCAATGTGAGGAGCGTTTACTCACACGTGACTTGAAACTTTGCCGTGTGAAAGCGAACCGCACCAAGAACAATGAGCAACAATGTAACAATTTTATTCCCTGTTTCGGAACAAATGAATTGATTCACAGGTGTGAAAGCACCCTAACAGTCTAGTCTAATAAATCACATCCTCTACTTCTGTAGAGGTAATTTTATTATTTGTATTTGTAATTTTATTATTTTTGTAATGTATTACTATTACTGTCTAAAGTAAAAGAGTGCCAATGTCAGTAATCATTGATTTGCTGTACTGTTACACCAAGGAGGTTTTGGTCACTTACTGGTGTCCAGTGGTCTCCAGAAAAGAGCATATTCACTTTTTTAGCATGTATTCTCATATCAAAAGTACCCTGTCAATGGTTAGGTACGGTCCTCAACAATGTTGATGGGTCTGCAGTCTGTAGAAATCCATCTAGTGATGGAATGAGTTCATTTTGCTGTTGTTTTTTGTTGATATGCTTTTGCTGCTGCACTCAATCAGTGTTCTTAGATGAGCACTACTGGTTGTCTTGGCACTAGGATCTTTGCTAACATCTGCAAAATACATTTGGCCTGACGATGGTAAAGCTGTTGTGTTTCAGTGGAAGTTAACTTCATCACTACAAAGAGTTTACACAATTAGGTTTAATCCAAGCTTCCATCTGGAATCCTTTTATAACTATACTTTCAAGAGTTCACACTTAGCTGATGATTGATTGTAAAGCTTGTTCGGCATGCTGTCTCGGAAGAGAGCCCTGAGCTCATAAAATCCTCGAGCCTGGGACACCCTCTCGTTTGCAAGGCGAGAGGGGAGTTTAAGCTCAGGTAGATCTTGAGAACTCCCCTGCTTTAGTTGCTAATAAATAGATAGTTATTGCTGTTAAGAGAAAACTACTTACTATGTGCATGTCTATGGTGCCAATTTGAATTAGTCAATTATCTTAAGTTGCATGTTTTTGGATGGTGGGAGGAAACCGGGGAAGCCGGGGGAAACCTATGTGAGCATGGGGAGAAAGTGTAAACTTCTCACAGAAACGTTGGTTCACCGTGCCACCCATCTAGGAAAGGAGGAGGAGTAGAGGTGGAAGGGGGTTCAAAACGAAGCAGTTATATGAAACTTAGGGTATTTATAATGGCTTAGGAATTGTCTGATTGGTGAATCATAAATTGAATAATGCAGCCTCACGCAAACATAAGCACTCAAAATTAGTTTATAAATAAATTTCACTAAGCGATAATTATTGTAAATTATTAAAATGTCTCTTAATTATTATTTAAAAAAATGTTTAGTTATATGTTTTTCTTAAATTGTTTAGTACTTTGGTAGTAATTAAAATGTTTGAATTGTGTTATCTTAAAAAAATGCTTTTATTTTGTAACTGTATTTGTAAAAAAAAAAAAATACTGGTCCATTTCTCTTGCTGCTCTCTTGTTTGCTTTTCTTTTTGCAAAATTGTTCATTTCCTCTTAGCCGTTTAGAGTTCACACAAAAAGTTTGGTATCAGACTGAAAGGATGGATCATGTCAGGTAGCCAATAATATACTTACCGTCTCTTTTTGCTCCAGCAAATTGCCTTGCGGTGTATTTCATCCTTTAGCAAGTCGGTCTCCTCATGGGCTGAGCGTTCCCGGTATCTGTCAATTATCCTCTCTCTCCGGCATCCGTGTAGCCTCTCTGTCTCCAATCAGCGCTCATCGACGGCCTTCTCCAGTCAAATGTTTGTTATGTTAGCGGTGCTCGCCAACACTCCCAGTCGCCCCCTTAAAACCTCATTCATTTGGCCCCGTCTGACTCAGAGCCCTACTACAACTGCGCTGCACAAATAATTAAAGGCTTTAGTTAAATACATAGTTGGGGTATTTGGAGACTAGGGGATCTGTAATAACATTTGCCATTATTCACTCAGGCTTTGATTGCCTGACAGAAACAAATTAGTCCCCAGGATTAATTTCCAGCAAAACGTGCCAAGTGAATGCAATTGACTCCAATTAAAGCATGAAAGGACACTAAATATTCAAATCAGCCAAGCCGGTGATGGCGAGCCGATAAAGAATGGCGTGGAATTGTGCCAAGGGAGAAAACCAGCCATTCACGGGCACCTGAGGGAAAAATAACAGGCTCTCATTCAATAAAGAGTAGCTGGGGCAACAGACATGTGTTTCTGCTAGCCGAACATGCCCCCAATGGCATGTTGTTGTTGTTGTCGGGTCACATCAGCGGCTATTCACAAGCATTCTGTGTTTTGAGCTCATTTGAATATCAAGGCCACATTAAGACACCTAAGTGGTGATGTATTATACATGCTAAGTGCTTGTTCATGTTTATGCAGGGACACGTTTTGTAAAAGGCGGCGATGTCACATACATGAGCAAAATTAACCTGATTAAATAATAATGTCCCCGAATGCAAATTGCAGACTGATGGTGGCATCTGCAAACATTGCGTGTGCACTGCGGGACTACAGAAAGCCTAAAAGCCTACTACCAATTAAGCATATTAGGTGATGTGCATCTCTGTAATGAGAAGGGTTGTGGTCTAATGACATCAACACCCTATATCAGGTGTGCATAATTATTAGGCAACTTCCTTTCCTTTGGCAAAATGGGTCAAAAGAAGGACTTGACAGGCTCCAAAAAGTCAAAATAGTGAGATATCTTGCAGAGGGATGCAGCACTCTTAAAATTGCCAAGCTTCTGAAGCGTGATCATCGAACAATCAAGCGTTTCATTCAAAATTGTCAACAGGGTCGCAAAAGGCGTGTGGAAAAACCAAGGAGCAAAATAACTGCCCATGAACTGGGAAAAGTCAAGCGTGCAGCTGCCAAGATGCCACTTGCCACCAGTTTTGCCATATTTCAGAGCTGCAACATCACTGGAGTGCCCAAAAGCACAAGGTGTGCAATACTCAGAGACATGGCCAAGGTAAGAAAGGCTGAAAAACGACTACCACTGAACAAGACACACAAGCTGAAACGTCAAGACTGGGCCAAGAAATATCTCAAGACTGATTTTTCTAAGGTTTTATGGACTGATGAAATGAGAGTGAGTCTTGATGGGCCAGATGGATGGGCCCGTAGCTGGATCGGTAAAGGGCAGAGAGCTCCAGTCCGACTCAGACTCCAGCAAGGTGGAGGTGGAGTACTGGTTTGGGCTGGTATCATCAAAGATGAGCTTGTGGGGCCTTTTTGGGTTAAGGATGGAGTCAAGCTCAACTCCCAGTCCTACTGCCTGTTTCTGGAAGACAACTTCGTCAAGCAGTGGTACAGGAAGAAGTCTGCATCCTTCAAGAAAAACATGATTTTCATGCAGGACAATGATCGATCACATGCGTCCAAGTACTTCACAGCGTGGCTGGCAAGAAGGGTTTAAAAGAAGAAAAACTAATGACATGGCCTCCTTGTTCACCTGATCTGAACCCCATAGAGAACCTGTGGTCCATCATCAAATGTGAGATTTGCAAGGAGGGAATACAGTACACCTCTCTGAACAGTGTCTGGGAGGCTGTGGTTGCTGCTGCACTCAAAGTTGATGGTGAACAGATCAAAACACTGACAGAATCTATGGATGGCAGGCTTTTGAGTGTCCTTGCAAAGAAAGGTGGCTATATTGGTCACTGATTTGTTTTTGTTTTGTTTTTGAATGTCAGAAATGTATATTTGTGAATGTTGAGATGTTATATTGGTTTCACTGGTGAACATAAATAATTGAAATGGGTATATATATTTGATTTTTGTTAAGTTGCCTAATAATTATGCACAGTAATAGTCACCTGCACACACACAGATATCCTATAACAAACTATAAACTATTTCCAAAAATATTCAGCTTTGATATTAATGAGTTTTTTGGGTTCATTGAGAACATGGTTGTTGTTCAATATTAAAATTAATCCTCAAAAATACAACTTGCCTAATAATTCTGCACTCCCTGTACTTGTAGTTGTGTGTGATTAGTAATGGTATAATTAGTCAATTTTTGGAATTGAGTGTTCATTTAAGCGGATTCTTGTGAGATTAATTGATCCAACAGAGTTTTCTTCTGTGGAACACACACAAAAAAGTTATTTTAAATAAAGCTGAACACCTGTAAACATTGACTTTTGTAGTAGTAAAAAGGCAAGGCAAGACAAGGCAAGTTTATTTATATAGCACTATTCATACACAGTGGTAGTTCAATTTGCTTTACATAAACAAGAATAAACAAAACACGTATAAGAACATACAAAGAAATAATAAAAGTGATTAAAAACAGATAAGAACAGATTAAAATGTGTTAAAGCAGATTTTAAGAGAATGAAAAAGAAAAGAAAGACATAATAGTGCGATCTGTCGGACGTAGCACAGTGCTCATTCAGTAAGGCATAGTTAAACAGATGTGTTTTAGGTCTTGATTTGAATGTTCCTAATGTTGGAGCACATTTGTTCATGGAATTTCAAGTTTATTTAATCCTAAAGATCTGAGTGATCTGTTAGGTTTGTATTCAGTGAGCATATCTCTAAGGTTTTAAACAGAAAAAGGGTGGGTAAGTGATGACAGAATCAAAATTTTAGGTTGAACTATCATTAAAGAACTTGATTAATTATGAAAACAAACTTTAACTTTCACAAGTCTAAAAAGAAACATAAAAGTACATCATCATATAACTGTCCTTGACACTGCTGACAGATGAGAAAATTGGTAGACTAAGTGGGATGAATATTATTAGTAGGGACACTATGATTTCCTCACCTCAGGAAACTCAGCACAAAAAAGAAATTTACTCTATAGCACACAATCTCAGAGTTTGGCAAATGTTGGATTAATAAATAAAAATTAGGTCTTCATGGCTAATCAGATTTACTGTACATATAAGTAAAGTGGAGATCAATGTGAGAGATCAGCCTACATTTTCCACTGTTTAGTCATATTTGAAGTTATTCTAACATAAGTAAAAGATCCGTTTTTAAAGCAGTTTTTAAAACATACAAATATTCTGACAGAAAGTCCTTGGTAAAAAAGTTATCGCTAACAATTCTGTAGAAGAAAAGCAGATCATGATCACAGCAGAGCACTGTGAGAGACTAGTGATGTCTGTGAGAGACTAGTGATGTCTGTGAGAGACTAGTGATATCTGTAAGAGACTAGTGATGTCTTGTGAGAGACGTGCTTTGAGAGACTAGTGTTGTCTGTGAGAGATTAGTGATGTCTGAGAGGTTAGTGATGTGCAATATATGGGAGACTTGTGATGTCTGTGAGAGAGTAGTGATGTCTGTGAGAGACTAGTGATGTTCGTGAAACTCGAGTTATGTCTGTGAAAAAGACTAGTGATGTCCTGTGCTGCAAATTAACTAATGTCCTCCAAAACAATGGACTCATTTTTGATGTTTGACACAAAGTGGTTGACCTATGTATTGCACTACTGGATCAAAACACATTTTCACGCAAGCACAGGTGACTATCAATTCTAAAGGCTGATTTAAGGCTGATTTGAAACGTTTTCTAACTAAAAGCAAAGGCACGTGATAGAATAAATATTTTACATACTAAAAGACGTTTTTGTCTTAACAACACCTGAAATTTCATTTATTTCCTGACTGAATGAATAAAATACTTGGTTTCCACCAAGTCAACACGAGGTGCTGAAATATAATTGGCTAAAGAGGCAGTGGGCGAGTTCAAGAGCCAAAACAAAGACAGCGTTCCGGCATGTAGCACACTTTTTAAAAGCAGAATATCTGACTTTAGCATTGTTTTTCAGATAAACAAGTATGTTCACTTAGCATGTTTCTTAAACATCTGCAAGCACAATATGGTATTTTTTATGCTTTAGATGGTCAGCAAGATTTTATTTTACACTGTACTAAAAATATAGAGCATTTGTAGCTGTTTAAAGGAAATACATGGTTGTAAAAACGTACCAAAGTGTAAATTCAGCTATGTTTTTGATTTAATTTTGCTTTAAATTGTCTTTATATCTGGAATCAACCTGTTGTATCTCGTTCAGTTCCTTAGTGTTCTCATAAGTTGGATTTGTAGAGCTATGAGGAGTCGGGGTCCATGCTGAAGTTGAGCAGGTGTACATGAAGCTGACTATCTGATGGGAAGAATAGTCTATGGATCTCTTGTGTGAGTATTATCAGATGGCTGAAAGACATGTGGTTGAAGAAAATTTGACCTTGAGATGTCCAGCTGAGCCGGACACATGCTGGACATCAGTCCTTTTACCAGACAAGTCTCTGATAAGACGTGTGCAATAGCCTGTTCTGAATGCAGAGACCTTTATGCTTTCTAAATCCTTGAAAAATATTCTAAATAACTATATTTGTTAATATGTTTCATAGAGCCATGTGACAAAAGTACTTCTTCTTATTAATTTTAATGATGGATGAGAACCCTGTATGGTTTACCTTGATTTTTTTAAACTGCAGACTGAATTTAAATGGTATACTTGTGTAATCTGATGTGTGGCACTGTAATCATTTCAGTAAAAAAAAAATAATAAATATAGGTTATGTTTATGTATTGATGCCATTAAATAATAATAATAATAATAATAATAATAATAATAATAATATTAATAATACAATTCTTACAAAAATTATGAAATACTTTAATGTTCAGCAGTATTAAAGACATTTTTTGTAAATATGTTATATTTTTTATTAGATTTAACCACAACCACTATAATATAATATAATATAATATAATATAATATAATATAATATAATATAATATAATATAATATAATATAATATAATATAATATAATATAATATAATATAATATAATATGATATAATTAGGGCTGTCAATTGATTAAAAAAAATAATTAATTAATCACACCTTTTTTGTGATTAATCATGATTAATCACAAATAAAAAAAATCCAAAATGCAGGCATTGCAAATATAGAAATTGGAAAATAATAATAATAATAATAATAATAATAATAATAATAATAATAATAATAATAATAATAATAATAATAAAGTATTAATTACAAACAATTGTATTCATTGTAAAGTTGTATTGCGAGTTGAGAACATTAATTATAAAGTAAAAACAATTTTGCTTAGTCCTCCTTAACATTTAGCCAGTTGCTAAGACAGTTCAGTCTATTGACATTATCAGGGCAGAACACACACGCACGCATGCACACACACACACACACACACACAGAGAGAGAGAGAGAGAGAGAGAGAGAGAGAGAGGGGGGGAGGGAGAGAGAGAAAGAGAGAGAGAGGGAGAGAGAGAGAGAGAGAAAGAGAGAGAGAGAGAGGGAGAGAGAGCACAGTCCAGCGCACTCCCTTCAGGTGATTCAACCTTAGTTGTTTTATACTGAAACTTTCCTTCTAAGAGAGCTTCCTTGGTCTTATCCATATTTCTTTGCACATTAAACACACGCAGAGCTGGAGCTAGCTGAACTGGCTCTCTAGGCGAACGGCAATCATGTCGCCCGCCCTCAACTCGAAAGTGAAATAAAAAGTGACCAGTTCGTGGATGAAAGGAAGGACCGGGAGGGAGGGGGTGGGTGTCGCGGATGAAAGTGATAACCGGGGGGGTTCGCTCACTATTCTACGGCCGCCTAGTTCGCCTCTACGGACGCGCCGGCCCTAAACACACGTCGGCCACAACAGGAAATAAAAAAAACTGCAACTGCGTTAAATGCGTTAATTTTTTTAACGCGTTAAATATTTCAAATTAATCTGGTGCGTTAACGCGCTAATTTTGACAGCCCTAAATATAATATAAAATTGTTAAGAGCACCAGCAATCTAATCCATGCAGATCATTGGAGTACTACACATCTGTCACTGAACTGGACTACAAATACCATCATGCACCTCGCACACACCAGTTCCTGATTTCCCCTGATTATACACACACAGCTGGTAACTCATCATAGATAGATTACCTGGGCTTTTTATTCACCGTTCATTCACAAACTTTGCTGAGTCTTGTTGTTGTAACTTTACAAAACATTTCCGTGTCTTGTTTTTCTTTGTTGTGTTTCTTGACCCTTGTCTTGTATATTGTTTATGCAGATAGATAGCTGCCTGTAATGATCTCTTCTATATAATATAATATAATATAATATAATATAATATAATATAATATAATATAACATATTACAGGGGCAGCACAGTGGCGCAGTGGGTAGCACAATTGCCTCACAGCAAGAAGCTCTGTGGCTGTGTGGAGTTTGCATGTTCTCCCCGTGTTTTAAAAACAAGTGGTACAGGTGAATTGGGTAAGCTAAAGTGTTCGTAGTGCATAAGTGTGAATGAGTGTGTATGGATGTTTACCAGTGATGGGTTGCAGCTGGAAGGGCATCCGCTGCGTAAAGCATATGCTGGATAAGTTGGCGGTTCATTCAGCTGTGACGACCCCTAAGTTAATAAAGGGACTAAGCCAAAAAGAAAATGAATGAATGAATGAATGTTATATCACAATATTATGTAATACGAATTGAAATGTGTTTTTATTCACATATAATACATATTCATAGCTGGAAATTATTTTTATGGCTGATAAAAAGTGTCCAGATGTTTTAGTCCCTTAATGTATGATTTAAAATAGTCTGTTAACAAGCAAATACATATTTTTTTCCATGTTTTCCTTCTGTTTTTAGACTGGGGGTTCAAAATTGTTATATACTAGACAGACACGCTTCACACATATAGAATAAACACAAACAAACGCAAGCAGGAAGTACAGCTCACCTTAATGATGGGCTATGTGATTGTGGCTATGTCCTTGTGTGTGTGTATGTGTGTGTGGTAATGATGCGATGCCGGCTGGGCTGTCTGTGGAGAACTCCTCATTTGCAGTCTGGGAGGCCTTTGTTGTTTTGTGCAGACAGTGTTGTTACGCATGCAGGAATGTCTCATTAAGAATTAACGTGGGCATCCTCAGCAGCGACAGAAGAGAGCGAGAGACAGATCAATCCCCACCCCGAAGCCAAGCCGGCCCTCTAGCCCGAGCGCCTTGATTATCAGGAGTCATTTGAAACCTCCCCATTTGTCCACAGCATGCTGGTTATGATCTTATTGTGAAGCATGCAGGGCCGACCATCTCTCTACCAATCGCTCATTACACCAGCCGGTGCCGATAAACACCCCGTTGCTTATTTTTGGCGGATGTGTCCGTGCCGGCGTTTTTGATGGCTCCTCGAGGCATGCAAAATAATTGTTATGTATTCCGTCTGGATTTGTCCTTTTCTCCTTAGATCTACAGTGCAGTCTATAATTTGGTGTCAGACGGTAATGTCTTATTTGAGTGCTTTTGAGCCCGCTCAGGTTGCTGTGTCTCGTCCATGCATAAGATCGCTTCATCGTTTTATCCCCTTGTCTGTGTTCATTCCCTGGTGTCAAGGCAACAGTTTGGGTTGATGAGATGAGCCTGGATGCTCTATAACTTCAAAGCCTTGTGGAGAGCGGCACGCCATATCGATTTCCCCAGTGTTTAAAATGTAAAACGTAAAGATATCGGTGGCGTTTGATTGGAATCGGTGTTGACCGGCCATAAGTGATGGATTGCATTTGAAAATCTCCATCTGGTGGCGGAGAAATCAGAGGGAATGGAAGATGTGGCAATGACCGTGAAAGTTCAAGTGGGTGATTGAACCGTTTGAAGGCAGCAGGACCGAATCAAACCAAGAGAAGAGAGCGCCATCGAGGAACCCTTCCAGACTTCAACAGCATAGGTGAAGAGAGCGGCCCTGCCCCCTTCCCACTTCACAAGAATGCCACGAGCCCTTGGCATGGATGAATCGCATTCAACCGCCAAGACCTTTTTTTTTCTCTTCTTCTGACCCATTCATGCACTCCAACTCACGAGTGCACTATTGTACAGATGATCGATTGAGGACCTTCTCGTTAAATGCATTTTCAACAACTTGGAGTTGGATTTTGAGCTTTCTCCAGGCAATGAGATTGTGCTAATGCAAATATCTGAAACATGAACTCTTATGTTGGTTCCAAAAATTGTTCATCTTTTAACTAAGATTTTTTAACTGAATTAAATATTTGTGTCCTTCCATTGAAAGCCTCTAATCACACTAAACTCTGATGCTTCAAAAAGGATGTGTTGGTTGATTGTATCACAAATAAACAGGTTTATATTTGTTTTTGTTTGTGTTGAATTTAAAATTCTAGTTAATTAGTTTGTTTTAATTCAGCCCAAAAAAATTGTTTACAGCCACTTAACTTTAAAATATTGAGTAAATCCAAGGAATCATCTCTAAATGATTTTTCCAGTGTAGGTTTCTTAAGAGCGCTAATAAAGCTACAAGTAGGCGTGGCCAACCACCACATTACCAAAAAAGGGCATAGAGGCGGAGCTTAAGACAGGCTTTTTTGGGGGGAGAAACGCTTAATACTTCATTACCTGCGACTGGTTTGTGTTCTGACCACATGTGCTTGGTTGTGTACTATATCAATAAAGAGCTTAGTCTTTTAAAAACACTGTTGTAAAACATTGAGCCACTAAACATTGTTTTTATCAAATTTTTCTATAGGAGGAAAACGCAAATTACTTCCAAACATAGTGTGTGTTAGTAAATGAAAGGCTATTTATGAAATCCAGACATAACACTGTATGACAACGTTTCAGACCACTGTTCTAGAGCCTATAGCTAATCAATCTGTCAGATTATGGAGTGCATTCAAGTTCCAAAGAAAAATATAAATGATAAATTATCTTAAATAAAACAAATACATTTATAGAAATAAATATAAGTGTATAATTTCACTCACCTGTGAAATGGAGGCCACATAAATGGTTTGTGAGCACAATTAGGTGCACACAGCATGCCATATCATTTGATAATTGTAGGAAATAATTCCAAAAGGCAACTGACTGTGTAAAGCGACATAAAACAAACCAAAAAAAAAGTATTTGCTGAGTTTAGCAGTTAATCTGCCGGAATCAGCTGAGGTGACGTGACGGCAACCAAGGAGACCTAGCTGTCTCTCAAGTGACCACGCCCTTAATTATGTAGACTTAATATAACTTAATAAAAACAAAATAGTGGAGTTACAAAAAATTCACCCCCTCACAGTTGTCATGAAGGGTAATATTAGCTATATAGACCAAAATCTTTCTTTGTACCAGGCTGTAAACACCGTTTTTTTTCTGCTGTAAAGTTGGCCATTTTAACATTGGGGTCAAAAGAAATGTGTTCTATTATGGAGCCAGGCTTAGTGGAATTTCAATAAATTGCAGTTTTATTTACTTTCATATTAGCTTCACGAGGGAGAGTAGGATGTTGCTGCTTGTTTTGTATGTTTTGTTGTACATTTTGTTGCACGATTCTGATACACATCCTTCTTACACATCGATGAGAAGGCATGTCTTGTCACCAACGGAACCACTGACCTAAATCCAAACTCTAAATTCAACCAATGGTGTTTTCAAAAACAAACGTTTGTGAAAAGTGCACTGCAACCACACAGTTGTCTCTTTTGCTCAACTGTGCTACACTGGACATTAACCCATCAGCAAAAAAGATACAAACATATTCGATCACAATACAGTACACCGATTTGCAATATTTATTTGGTGGTGTCTGCGTGGGTTTCCTCTGGGTGCTCCGGTTTCCCCCACAGTCCAAAAACATATATGGGTGAATTGAATAAACTAAATTGGCCATTGTGTGGGTGTGTGTGTGTGTGTGTGTGTGTGTGTGTGTGTGTGTGTGTACGAGAGAGAATGAGTGTGTATGGGTGTTTCCCAGTACTGAGTTGCAGCTGGAAGAGCATCCGCTGTGTAAAACATATGGCAGAATACAGGGCCAAACTTAACCAATAAGCATGGTAAGCAGCCGCTTAGGGACCCGGGAAATTTAGGGGTCCTGACCAATGCCAAGAAACCTATTTTAATCATATAACTTTTTTATAAATTATGTCATATATATCATATATATGATTTTATAAATCATATGTTGTAAATCTTGTCTATGACCGTTAAGATTTTAATGTTATTACTTCTTTTCAAAACCTAGGGTCGCACGAATACTGGAACTTTACATAATTTTTAATAAATTTACATTAAGAGGATAAAGGTTTCACTCACTTGAAATATTTTTTTTTACATGCAATTTATTTCCAAAACAAAGGAATATATATGAACGAACAAATCTACAGGAAAAATATCAATAGAGAAAGAGAGTGTTTTGAGTTTCAATGCTAGGGCCCCATACCTGAAATTGCTTAAGGCCCCCAAATCAGTAAGTCCACCCCTGCCAGAATACAGGAGTTGGCAGTTTATTCTGCTATGTCGACCTCTGAATTAAAAACTAAGCTGAAGGAAAATGAATGAATGAATGAATGATATGTCCTTGTAAATATCAACAGTGTTGGCTGCACGGTGGCGCAGTGGGTAGCACGATCGTCTGACAGCAAGAAGGTTGCTGGTTCAAGCCTCGGCTGGGTCAGTTGGCATTTCTGTGAGCCAAAGCATGTGTTTCCAGTTAGCCTGTGTTGGATTTTTCTGATCTTTTAATCTAATATTGTGAACTAAGCATGCACAATTTACATACTGTACATACTGTAAAGAAAGAGAAAAAATTTGAATGAAAGAAAGAAAACCTACTTAAATTGATGATTCCATTTTCTTTTATTTGTCTTGAGTTACAAAGTGTATCTTTGTCTGCATTTTTTTGACATTTTTAACTTAACAAATATTGCAAAACATCAAAAGTAATTAGATTATGTCTGAATTAAATCATCACATTTAATATTAGCAATTTCATCACGCAAAAAGGGGACCATGCAGTGTTTTGTTGATCAAAGTCAAGTGCTTGTATTTAATTGCTTGTGTAATATAAAACAATTAACAGCACATTATTAATTAATAATTGAAATAAAACAAACTTATATTTTATTGAAAAAAGGCAAGCAATTTAACATCATCCGCTTGTGATCCGATCAATGAAACTGCATTTTAAGTTTTAAAGGGACACAATGACTTTAAAGGAAGTTTTTGATAATGATAGTAGTATATGATTTGGCTTTTATTCACAGATAAACATTCATCAACATTTAAATTTGACCATGATTGCTTGATACGTGAGAACCAATGAGATTCATTCTTATGTGTCGCACAGCACATTTCAGCATATGCAAGAACCAATGAGGTGTGTTCCTGCATGTCCAACACAGAAATGCTAGAGCTTCTGTTTATTTACACAAATTGTGCTTGTATATTTGATTTTACACCCATTTCTGGTTTAAATCTGGTTGTCATTTTAAGATAAAGTGTGTCTTAATATTTGAACATATTTAATAATATAATAAATGAAACAGCTTGAGTCATATAGATTTTTTTTTTGTTTTATTTACAACTTTTCAAAGAGTCAAAGTTCTGGACAAAAATCTTTCATGTTTGATAAATTTGCCTTCATTTTTCTTTGATTCATTTGAAGATGAACACACTTTTGTATGTTTTTTTTTTTTTAAATAATTCCAATTCTGGAGTGTTTTGCCTGCGCCGCGGTAGATCTGTCATTGACGTGTGTTTGCCGCTGCTTCTTTACATGAGTTTTGTGACCTCAGTGGTTTGAAGCTGTTAGCTGGAGGTGTTTATTCTGTTGCATTAAGGCCGCCTGGGCGTTAAAATAAGCCGAGGAATAATACGTTACATGCAGGAATATAACTTTATGCCGCAGCCTGCGCCTATCCAGCAGAAACGGCAGCCGCTGATTGGCTGGCAGTGACATGATTTATGATCCTGTTTTGCGCATCAGCGGCACAGGGTTTGCCGTGGCGAAGGCCTGCTGGAAATGATACATAGCATTCTAATTGAAGAATCCTCGGCGCGTCCTTCCTACAGTAGGAATGTTTAAATGTGGACGCTGTTAATTCAGCAAAGGTGAAAAATCGCCTCTTAATGGGGTGAATGACGGAGGTTGAGCAGTCGGCGGTAGGCAGCGTTTATGATGTATGTACAGAAATGACTGTAGAAGAGCAGAACTCTTTCTCTGAGCGCTATCAATGCGTGGCAGACCTCTGTTTAAATCATAGGGTATAGAAAGCTGCAGACACTCTGAAGCATGACTAAATAAGGTGGAAAAATGGATTTGACCAATGATCTTTTTAAATGTATTGCATTACCTGCAAATTAACTTTATTAACATGATCAAACTGTTGACCATTAATACCTGTTCCTGTTTTTACAATACAATATGTACACAACAACAACAACAACAACAAAAACAAAAACAACAACAACAACAACAATAATAATAATATTAATAACAACAACAACAACAATGTAATAATATTGTAATAATAAATTAGACTCATTAATAACATTGTCACACCAATGTCCACCATAAAACACTGTTATATTTTAACGTTTGATTATTATTATTATTATTATTATTATTATTATTATTATTATTATTATTACTTATTTAGTTTTATTAATTAATAAATTACTTATTGTTTTATTTAGTAGCAGCTTTGAAGCCTGACATTTAAAAAAATTGTTAAAATGACTGTGAAATTAACTAATGTATGTACAAAAGTTTTATTTTCTTTAAATTATATTAAAATATTCAGTTGTTTTATCAACTATTGATTGTAGACCATAGACTGTAAAAGCTAAACATTAAATTAACTACCTTTACAATGATTGTATATGTATTATTATTATTATTATTATTATTAGTAATAAATGTCATTATTATTAATAATAATAATAATAATTATTATTATTTTTAATTATTATTATTATTACTATTATTATTATTATTGTTACTTAGTTTGTTTTATTAATTACAAAAAATGTATATTAGCTCTGAAGTATGACATTTTTAAATTTGTTAAAAAATAACTAATCGACTAGTGTAAGTACAAACGTTTTATTTTCTCTAAATTATATTTATAAAAATATTTAGTTGTTTTATCAACTATTGATTATTAACTGTTGATTATAGACCATAGACTATAAAAGTTAAACATCAAATTAATTACATTTACAATTATTGTATATTTATTATTATTATTATTATTATTATTATTATTATTATTATTATTATTATAGGTCTCTTTGAACTGTAGTTCAAAGAGATTATTATAGGTTATATAATTATATATAATATGTTGTGTTTGAGTAAAAAAAATAACAGATATACAATGTAATTTTGGGGGGAAGAAGACAAAACATATGGCAGGTTTTCAATTTAATGACCAAAGTATAACTATAGTGCTTGTTCTGTGTCCATGCTCACTGTCTATATTCACTATTCACTACATTTGTTCACTAATATAGTTCAATAAAAGGACTGAATGAAAATTCAAGCACTCAGTCTTGTTTGTACTTTGCTGGTTGATAAATTGTTCAGACTAAAAGTTCAAATTTTTTGGTCAGACCCTGTGTTAGTTTTTTTTTTTGCGAGCTGTCTGTTGGTAATGAAACAAATTATTTTGATTTTTGTCATCTATTGTTCATTTTGTAATACATTTCAGTGCCTAGTTGTATTTTCACTGCAGTTATTTTATGTCTAATTCTATAAATTCATGCTAAACACTACTGTAAGACATTGTTCACAGCTAAAGAATGTTAAATAAAAAATTGGTGGTGTTTTTTGTGCTAATTTAAAAGCAGTCCAGTCAATTTTGACCGGGAACACTACAGTAAGAGGCAGGATGTGAAGATAGGAGGGATATTTGTTAGACAACAAAATGACAGCATTTGTTGTTCCATTTTTTTTTCTATTTGCTGAATATAAAATACAATTCAAGAAAAGAAAAAAAAACTCTAAATGTTTTTATTCAAAATTTTGAATAAATGTTATCAGACCTTTACACAATTCAACAAATATTAACATTTTACTTAAACCCAAACCTAATTATAAGTCCAAGTAACTCCAAAGAAAGAGGGAGTTTTAATGTGGCCTCCTAATGTTTTTATGGAATACATTACTTTTTATATAATAATACTTTTATATAAAACGGCATCGTGTATAGGATTTATATGCTAAATAATCATTAAAAAATATGAACGGTTATAAAATGTGCTTTACTTTTAAAATTTAAAAGGCTCTAACAATAATGTTTAACACTGCAGATAAGCCCAGAATTAGAGAATCTGCACTCTCATTGTAATGCCACTTCTTCCTGTAATATACATTTTCATTGCTCCATCCTCCTAATGTTACAAGGTCTGCAAGAAGCGTGATTCTGTCCATTTCACTGCAAGTTATAAATTTTAAATATGATAGAATTATCAGTTAGCTGTTCAGACTGAATCTCCCCGGAGTGGCCCGGTGCAAAACTCTTTTCCAATACAACCAGATTACAGCACATAATTGTGTTACAGAGAGTATTGATTGAAAAATTGTTGTACTCCGGAAACATCTAAACACACAATTTCTCTGCTCTCTTTATTGCGCTCCATCCTACAATGGCCCCTGTATTCTGAGATGCACCTCTCAAAGAAGGAGGAGAAAAAAATATGAATTATATATGTATTGTAATAAAAGAAAATCTCACGTTGGAACATCAGAGAAATTACTTCTTCACAAGAATCTATTGATCACTTTATATCAAAGGGGAATGTTTGACATAAGATTACCTGCCAGTTTGAACATTAGGTACACAGTTTTTTGCCCGGGGCCATTGTACATCTGCCAAAGGGACTGTAAATAAGGCAAAAGCTGTAAGTACCTCTGGCTTCAAATCAACATCAGCCCAAACCAAAAGCCTTTATTTGATGCAGTTTTTCTTAACCTCCACCTATTGCGATCCACACGTGTTCCCAAGATTGAATTTAAACACCCCCAAGATGACCGAAAAAGCTGCTTTTGAGGTTAGTATGATGACACCTATAGGGGCCGTTTTCTATAGAACACCTTTTTTTTCAAGCTTTGAGAATGAAACAAATGTCCGGCGTAAAAACAGCCATTCACACAAAGCCAGTCAGAATTAAAACACACTTTTCCTTTTCAGCGTTGGACCCGGTGCTCGGTGAAAAAGCACTATCCCGTTTATGTACTTCCAGCACTCTTGACCTCTACCTATGTTGGTTGTAAGAGGATCCGAACAGACTATACACAATTCATTTGCTCTTCTCAGTTGACTTGTAGGATGCACTGAAGGCTTTTCTTTATTATTTATTTGTGCAGAATTTTTAATCAATCTTTCTTCTTCACCACATCTCTCTCTCTCTTACATATATTTATTGATTACGCAGATTTTTAACAAGATTTTACCTTGAGGTTTCTGGAATCTTGTTGCCGTAGCTCTGTGTTTGTGTTTATTAAATATTTATTCGGCTCTTCAATTTCCTATGGCTCTTGTTTAAACAGTTCGGACCCTGCGAAGCTATAAATTAATCATTTGTGGCTGTGGATTTTAGTATTCGCTTTTTAGCTGGACTTCTTTGAAACCTCCCCCAAGCCATCCCATCTGAAGTCCTTTATAATGCCGCAGACGTCCACAAAAACCTCAAAGCCGCCATGCACTATATATTCATTGGCACTCAGTAAGCCTCAGACAAAAAAAAAATCATCCTCTTTGAAATAAATGCACCTGTGTTTGTGAACATGCCATGTGTTTATTTGATAGTGATAGCATTGAGATATAAAGTAGCATTAAAGGACATGTCGAAATGCAGCACCGTTTTAATATACATCTACTGTGATATGTTTTGTATGCACACTTGATGTTGGTACATTAAATGCACTAAGTGCAGAGCAGTGTTTTGTTTTTTGCATGTGTATCGGGCACAAAGCAAAGAGTGCCATCTATTGATGGAGACAGGAATTTATTTTGCTGAACAAAAGACTATGCACTGTCCTGCTGTATAATGCAGAGAAATTATTAACATCAAACAATCAAGTTGAGTCAAAAAAAAGAAAAAGGAAAGGAACAAAACTTAAAATCTTGCTTTGTGTCAAATATCATATACTCTTAAAAAATGTGTAATTTGATCAAGGATTTTCTGTAACACATTTTGAATATTGATTTGTCAGTAATCAAATGAAACTGAGTGAGCCTCTCTCTCTCTCTCTCTCTCTCTCTCTCTCTCTCTCTCTCTCTCTCTCTGTGTTTGTGAGTGTGTGTGTGTGTGTGTGTGTGTGTGTGTGTGTAAGGGTGTCCAGAGTGACCAGAGTGGCCAGTGTATAAAAGCATTATGAGAGATCAGACCAGAGCCTCGGGCAGTTCTGCACCAAAAGCATACAGCATATGTTTTTTTGTAAGATATATATTAGATACTCATTTAGCGATGCTTATGTTAACTTAATATTATTTTGCACTATGTCTCAAAATAAAGGTTCTGTATTGGCATAAATGGTTCTACAAAAAAAAACTTTGAACATCCATGGAACCTTTTCGCTGTATAAAATGTGGATTTATTTAGTTGAAAAGGATCTTTAGATTAATGAAGTGTTATTTAAGAAACACATATTAGTTCTAATATGGCTTTTTGGACAGGGTTAACAAGCCTTGTCTGATATTTGAATCAGTGTTGATGTGTCTGTTGTGAAATCACAGCAAAATCACAGTACCTTTCAGGTTGTTTGTATATTGAATGCAATATTTGATTGTATTTTAACATTTAGACTAAACCTTTAAAGTGTCTTGCTGTTCATTAATTGCACTGAATGTATATAACAGCATTGTGTATGTATTATAAATACACCTCAGTCATAATTAACTATATCATAATTGCAATACAGGGCCACGCAGTGGCGCAGTAGGTAGTGCTGTTGCCTCACAGCAAGAAGGTCGCTGGTTCGAGCCTCAGCTGGGTCAGTTGGTGTTTCTGTGAGGAGTTTGCATGTTCTCCCTGTGTTCGTGTGGTTTTCCTCTGGGTGCTCTGGTTTCCCCTACAAGTCCAAAGACATAAAGTACAGGTGAATTGGGTAGGCTAAATTGTCCGTAGTGTATGAGTGTCAATGAGTGGGTATGGATGTTTCCCAGAGATGGGTTGCAGCTGAAAGGGCATCCGCTGCATAAAACATGTTCTGGATAAGTTGGCGAATGATTCTGCTGTGGCGGATTATTAAAGGGACTAAACCGAAAAGAAAATGAATGAATGAATGAATGAATACATACAAAGAAATGTTCTTTTTCCAATTCAAGTTTCAATCAACAGCTTTTGTGACAAGATTATTAAGGATTATTGGAAATTAAAATGGAATAAATTACTCTGAATTAAATGGAACATTTTATGACTTTTAACCCTACAAAGATTGTGATTTTAGACATATTATGCATACACCATGATTTTGTATTGTTTTTGCAAGAAATCTAACAGCATGGCTGCAGTTATTTCATCAAAAACACAAAATAAATAGAAAAAAATATTATAACAATAAAAAATTGTATATATTTGACAAATTTTATTGCTAAGAACGCAAATCTGAATTTCTTCAAAAAATTCTTCCATAATTACATGTCTTTATTGTCACATGATTCTTCAGAAACCATCTTAATGTGCTGAATTAGTGATCATTAAGCATTTTTAATTATTAATACTTTTCATTTATTATTTTGTTGAAAACAATTGTCTGCTTAATATTTTTGTTTTAAAGAGCGGTAGTTATTATTATTATTATTATTATTTTTAATTCATTGAAAGAACTGGAGGTTTATTTTGGGGGGGGTGGGTGGGAATAAAACACTTTTGTAAAGTTATGAATATCATGTTTTTGCTCATAATAATGCATTATAATAAACATAACTGATCTTCTAATAAACTTAAAAACCTGAACCACTGTGCATGTGCTGGACGTGTGTATACTGTATAAAACATTATGCATCAAAAGCAGTAGGATATGCCAAACTTATATTGAACCCAACTTTTTTTAAAAAGGTATGCCTTACATTTCCTGTAAACCCAGTGTGAATCCAGCCGTCTCATCTTACCGGAAACTACCTTCAGTCAAAATCCCACCTCACCGCACCCCTGCCTCCAGCTGAGACGCCCCTTTCCTGGTGCAGCCCTACTTTTTCTTTCTTCTGTTGTGTGTGTGTATGTGTGTTGAGTTAGTGTAAGTTCACAGCATCTGGGTGTAATCTGCACATACGTCAGTTTGAGACCAGCATGGGCTCCTGTAACAAATGCTTTGCCCTTTGCAGTATTTAGTTTGATCTATGTTTGCGTGGTGACTTAATCAGTCTAATTTAGGGTTTCATAGTCCGCTTTTTTCTGCAAGTTGTTAACATGCACACTCACTGCTCGCAGACGGAATCTCATGTTTGGCTTAGTGCAGAAATGTTAATTATTAACCCAAAAGCATGATGCCAAATGTGTTTCAGCTGTTTCTGGGAACTCTCTGTGTTCCTCCTACTCGTTCTCATGTTCTCTTTGGTTGCGTCCAGAGCTTTGAAAAATGCTGCATTTGTAGAGAGTTTGCAGAAGGCAGCAACAATGCACATCTCAAGCTATGTTGGCCACTAAGTCATTGGACCCACTAGACGATTTCCTAATCTTATTGGAGAACACACACTTTACTATAGTTTCAGTTATGACACCAAACAACTGAGATATTTTTAGTATTATTTTTTTTAAACACAAGTCTCAAATTATAACATGTCCCCAACATCACTGGCATTGTGCAAAATTGTGTGTGTCCAATCTAAGACGTCTTCATCTACTCAGAAATTGAATGCAACACATAAAGTACATATCCTTTATTAACTAATGGATATTGCAACACAGTGTTTACAGTTTGATGAAGCTGTTTACAGCAAATCTTACTTGTTTTTTTTTGTCTAAAAGAGTAAAAACATGTTCTTGAGTGTATGGTTTTGTTGATAGAGAAGTTCGAAATATAGAAAATATATGTTAAAATATACATGAACAATTTTATAAATCTATATATTAGATTTTAAAATAAAATATCTTTGTATTTTCAGAAGGTTTAATTTCTCTAATGACTAAATTTTCATCATCAATTCTTCAGAACTCATTTATAAAGCCATTTTATGAATAAGTATTTGAAATAGAAATTATAAATGTAAAGTACTTTATTTTACAGTCCTATATCATGTATATACATACCTTTGTATGAATGTACAATAGTTATTGTATAAACTATTGCACAACTTGGTAGTAGGTACTAACCCTGAACCTACTGTAACGCTAATCCACATACAGTAGTTAACTTAAATAACCAGTACTTTCTTACGTAAATACTGTTGGAATATTTTGTCAATTCCATGTGTGTTCAATAAAAAAAGGTCAGGAGAGGTTTCTCTTCAATGTCAAAAATATTAGTAATTTTTTGGATACAAATAAATAATTTGATTCACAGAATTATGTTATCCTCAATGCAATGCAAGAGTTACATTCAGGAGGTGCGCAACAACTTTCATTTCCTGACTTTAACTTTTATAGGCAGCTGATATTAACAGATAGAATTTAGTAAAATTTGTTACTTGTCAATCATTCTTTAGTTCTCCTTTGGCCGCACCCATACATACGTCCTCTTTTTCTACAAATTCTCTGCACAACATTAAAAAGCATAAGTACATCTCTGCTTAAAGGAAGCAGAGACTGCACAGCTCAAGTTATTTTAGACAATATTCAGTCCTTTGAATTTCTATAAGCTTCATATACTTTTGCAAAAATGCTTCATTAGTATGCAAAGCATATCACACTCAACAGAAGTTCAGTTAATATATCACCTTTAAGCAATACAAATACAATTGTTTAATGAAAAGAAAAAGTTTTACAAAAAAATATATTCCTTTTTCCACAATGATACACTCTACAGTATTTACACTTTAGGCATATAAACTGTGAAATAAATGGCAAGCAATGAGCAATTAAAAAGCAATGGCAAAACAAGGTATTTGCACAATATTTGTTTTAATAGACCCACAAGTTTAACTAATCCTAAAAATATGAGGAACGTGTTATTTTAAGGAAGTGAAACAACTAAACTTAGTTTAGGCTTCTAAACAAGAGCAAAACACTAACCATATAAACTGTAAAGTATACACAGACTACAGCAGATTTAGTTAATAATATTTCATTGGTTGTATTTGAATGTCAGCCCTTCTACTGATCCTGTTGGACATAATTTTGGACATTTTTTTATATTAATGTATAGTATTTAAAAAAAGAGAAAAAAGCATTTAAAAAAGAGACAATTTCTTCACTGGCATTAACGAAAGAAACTTTAACACTGAAAAATGGTTTATTAATAAATAGTCCTCACTACATTAGATCACAAAACTGAATGAAGTTGAGTTAATAAAGCATTTATTAACATACAAAATAATTATTAGTATATGCCTGAGTAATAAAACATATAAACGTTGATTTCAATAGTTTATTAATCGTTTACTAACTCATTCTGAAAGATCTTAAAACCACCAACTGCTCCTAAATACAAATGATTTGTAAATAATACAATATTGAAACATCAATCAGTCACAAATTTTGAAAGTACAATTATTAAGCACATTATAAATGAATTCACTATATGCTTATGGTTAACAAATGATTCATAGTGTGTTACCAAGGTTTTTTAGAATGTAAAAAGGTATTTTTTTACACTAAGAAAAACAATTACTGAAAGGTTCTTTGAAGATACAAAAATACATCTCTGTAAAACAGTCCACTTTATCAAATGAAATGAGTGTAATTAACTCAATACTTACTGAAAGGTAATTCTACTCATTTGAAGAGTTTTTAACTGTGTTCACTGTGAACTGTGTTGAAAGTTAGGAGGTAATTAAATACCTCATTACTCTAACTTAAATGGTGTAAGTTCACAGTACTCATATAGATTAGTTTTTTTTTAACTCAAATGGATTGTAGCAATTAGATTCCTCAAACGGTTTGAGTTGCCATAACTTATTAAGTTTTACAGTACTAAACAGTTGGTTTGAGTTCTCTTAATTTATTGGGTTTTACTGTGCTCAAATCGCTTCATTTTCCCAAATGGATTAAGTTCACAGTACTCATTAGGATTAGTTTTTGAACTTAAATGGTTTGTTGCAAACGGTTTGAGTTACCTTAACTTTTTGTGTGTAAGAACGTTTTACAGTGTAAGAAAACCTACTTTTACAATCTATACTTTTAAACTTAAACTTGTATTTGTTTTAGATAACTAGATGTGACATTATTGTACCAGTTTCCCCTCACACAAAATGCTTATTTGGTGACTAAAGAAGCCCTTCTTCACCCTCCCATTTTCCTTTACCACAAACACCAACTGTGGCCCAATCTATAACGTGCTAAAAGTTCTGCATTAAAATGCGCCGCATACTCTCAAACAGCCTTGTGTCACTCTCTCCCTCGACCAAACTCAAATCCATCCTGACATATTGTTTTGAATCACTACTTTCCTCTCGGTGGTCTCCGCGGAGAGTGGACTCACGGTCCAAACCCTTTATTAAAGCCATTTCTACACAACAACCTACATGCACTGCAATTATTCATAAACCATCATTCAAAGCGCCGGCTCCATCATATAAGCTGACTGATTGTGGCTGAATAGGCATTTGTGAGGTGTGTGTTTAAGTCTATTTTATCTCTTACCCCCTGCCATTTGACTGCACTAATGCAGAGGAGGGGTGACCACACGCGCGCTCGCGCCCCAACGAAAGTCCAGTGGAGGTTGTGGAAATTGTAATAATTTGTTGTATTGATCCCTTTTTGCCACGGCAGCCAGTTCCCATTGTGGCTGAGCAGAAATAGACACTTCATCGATTCCCTCTTTATAGCCAGACTTCCAGGCTTGGGAACGAGGCACCCTGCTGCTGCAGGTTCCATTGTCTCCCATGCAGAAAAATTTGAATGACCTCTGATAAAACCATCTTTACGTCGGCCCCTCGGCGCGAAGGAAAGCTCTGCCTTAATCCAACTTCTCAGGACCGCTGGCGCATTCGCTGATTTAAGATTAGCACCCGCTACCTGGTGGGCTTGCGAGGGGTGTCATTATGGCTGATTTAAGATGCCACGGTTACTGTGGGACCCAAGATGGATGTCAGAAAGCTTTGTGCCAATGACAGTATTTGAGACCGCTCTTAAGTTTCATGCTAATGTCACTGAATGAGAGTCATTATGTGTTACTGTGAGAATGAGAGATTTTGATCTGGATCAGAATAACAGACCTCAAGCATAAGAACTTTCTGGGAAAAGATTTATGAGCGTTCTGCACAATTGGATGTGCTGATGCTTTGGCCATGTGTTGGTGTGACGTTTTTTTTTTTTTTACACTTTAAAGAAGATATGACGGAGATGTGGTGCAGTGGTTTGCATTGAGCCTTGGTGCTCGCTTGGGGAAGGAGGTTTGAATCTGTCATTAGCTACAGTATGTTTCCATCCACCTATTTTTATGCACATTTTGGATATGCACATAAAAAAACTGGTTGATGGAAACGCCAATATGTGCATCAATTTTGAAAATGCACATAAAAAATGTATGCACATAACCGAGTAGGATAAACTTTTTATTCAATAAGAAAAGACAGAACTAATTCCAGTATGCGCATTAAAAGGTCATGTGATTTTGTTATAAAAGATCATGTGATGATAAAAATGTGTGGGAATGGGCAAACCAGCCGACCAGCAAACCAGCCAACATCTGAAATGTTTGTTTTGGACATTCTTAAACGCCTTAACAATTTCAGTATTAGTGTTATTATAATATTAATTACCTCCAGAATTGTCAAGAGCATCTGTGCTCCACGTCTCACACCTTCAAATGCCATCACGCGTTCATAGCGTGTCGGCATTGTCTTCTGAGGCACAAGTCATTTATTAAATAAAGCAAAGATTCACACAGCTTCTCCTACCGCAGTAAACTCAGTTTTTACTGTTGATATTTGACGCCACTTAATCATGAAGTGACGATTTTGTTTTCTTTGACTCGATGGATGGAAATGCTGCTTTATTCGTACGTCTTTTATGCGATATTCCAGTTTTAGCATAAAGTTAATTGGTATTTTTGGATGGAAACAGCTATTTTCTTAACTCATTTCATGCTCTTTATACAGTACCAGTATAGCTGGTAATTATACTGTTCTCTTTACACTCTCAGAAATAAAGGCACACAAGTTGTCACTGGGGTGATACCTTTTTAAAGGTATACATTTGTACCTACAAGGTCCATATTAACACCTCAAAGGTACATATTAGTAACTAAAAAGTACAAAAATGTTCCTCTTACAATTTTTATGTACCAATACTTTTGAAAAGGTACCACCCCAGTGACAGCTTGTGTACCTTTATTTATGAGAGTGTATCAAGAAGACGATGCATCATTCAGCTTCTCAACAAATGAACAAACTAAGCCCTATAATAGGAGAAACCCCCCATGCACTCCCCCCACTCACCATCATGAACAGCACTGTGGCTGCAGTAGAGTCATTCAGGTTCCTGGGCACCACCATCTCTCAGGATCTGAAGTGGGACATTCACATAGACTCCATTGTAAAGAAAGCCCAGCAGAGACTGTACTTCCTTCGTCAGCTGAGGAAGTTCAACCTGCCACAGGAGCTGTTCGTACAGTTCTACTCAGCTGTCATCCAATCCATCCTCTGCACTTCAATCACCGTCTGGTTCAGCTCAGCTGCCAAAACCAACCTCCGTAGACTACAGCGAATAGTCCGGACTGCTGAACGAATCACTGGCACTACACTTCCTACACTTCAAGAACTGTACTCTTCCAGAGTGAGTAAAAGGGCTCGTAAAATCACTCTGGACGCCCCACACCCAGCACACTACCTGTTCGAACTGTTACCGTCTGGTCGGCGCTACAGAGCACCAAGCACAAAAACAGATAGACACAGGAAAAGTTTCTTTCCTCAGGCCATCTACCTCATGAACAGTTAAATATCCCCCTACTGTGCAATAAACGTGCAATACTTTCTCATACGCACTTGTACACAGCACCTTATAACCTGTATATTTACAACATATCTGTACATACAATTCAACATCCAGATGTTTTCTTGTTCTTTTTGACTAACTGCATCTCTGTTTAATGTTTAATGTTTATTGCCTTTTCTTTTCTTGTATTTAATTTTGTGTTGTCACTTGTCACTTTATGTACACTGAAAGCTTCTGTTGCCAAAACAAATTCCTTGTGTGAGTGAAGCACACTTGGCAATAAAACTGATTCTGATTCTGATTCTATTGTTTTCATTCTTTCATTATTATAATGACTAATGTGTGTTTAAAGTATAATAGTTTACCATAAAAATCTAAATTCTGTCATCATATATTTGTGAGTGTGGTTACTGATAGCATTTGACTTATAATATTTGACCATAATATTCCCACATAAAAAATATATTATAATAGTTATGTACTATATTGTTTGCTTTCTGTATTTTATAGTAAATGCTATAGTGTTTTTGGTATCACTTTATTTTGATGGCCCCTTTAACACATTTTGTTGAATTTAAGTTACATTGCATCTACATGCCAACTAATTCTCATTAGAATATAAGTTGACTGTTAGGTTGGAGTTAGGGTTAGTGTAAGCTGACATGAACTTGCAAAGTTTCTTATAGTTAGTTAAATGTCTGTTGAAGGAGCAGTATCAGCAGATAATATGCAGACAGTCTACTAATACTCAAGTAAGAATTAAGTGGCATGTAGTTGTAATGCATCTTTTAGTCAACAAACTGTGCAATAGGGACCATCAAAGTAAAGTGTTACCATGTTTTTGAACCATAGTATAGTAAAGTATAGTTCTTGAATTAATATGCTGTGGCGATTCTATAGTTGATATGGTAACACAACAACTTTTATAATATGGACATTTTACCTATAGGTAGGCCCACATGGAATCTGCACCCGCAGAAATCCACAGATTTTTAGCCCATCATTGTGTCTATGTATTTACTTGTGTAAATTTTGATTTCTTCAGTTTTTTTATTAATTTTAGTAAAATTATTAACTAATATGAAAAAGCTCATTAGTTTTATTTATAATACAGTTTGCAAAATAAATATTTATGTCTTCTAGTAGATATATTATATAAGAGACTAGCTTTGTTAACCAAATAAGTGGATCTAATAGGTTTTGCATTGTAAACATTAAATACAAGTTTAAAAAGTATTATTTGTTATTTGATATATTAAGTTTTTAGTTACGATACTCCCAAAATTATTCTGCATAAATCTGCAGAATTAAAAAACTAAAACTAGCAAAAAATGTCCACAGATTCTGTCTGGCCTTTCCTATAGGGTATATTATACTACAATACACCACAATTTACAGTAGTAAAACCTAAAGTATGCTACATTCATTTTTACAGTTTATCAGTTCAATTGTTCAGTTCAACTTGAAATTGTATCAGTTCAACTTGAGCGTTCATTAACAAAATGTTAATGCTCAATATATAATATTCAATATAAAGTATAATAGATTTATATTTACTGTAGTATAGTTCATCACACTATAGTATTTACTATAAATCAGTATAGCAATTTTTTATATGTGTTTGTTTCCAACATTCTTTAAAATGTCTTATGCTGTGTTCAAAGAAAAAATGAAAGCCCACAAAAGTTTAAAACAACCAGATGGCAAGTAAATAGTGAGTAAATTGTCATTACTGTAGTAGTAGTTCTGATATTCTTAATATTGATATTGATATTAATATTAATAATATGCATTTGCACGGGTTGTCAGTGTGCAGAAGGAGATGCAGACCTTCAGTGTTCCCTGCTCCAGGTAAAACAACTGCACTCTTGGCTCTGCAGAAACATATATCAGGCCAAAGAGCAGATGAGAGTGACACACACACACACTTTAAGTGCGACACCCCAAACATCCATATAAAGGCCAGCGGAGTCTGTTCCTACACTTCTCACTCACAGCCTTAAAGGTCAGCTATGTCCAAGTCCTAGCATTTACGGATCACAAACACACACACGCACTCACACACACACACACACCTAAACCTACCAACACACTCACGCAAGCACGTTCGCCGTGGGGTTGTGACCATGGCTTGTTTGTTTATTTATTCATGCACTTGAAGTCTCTGTCAGCAGACCGCTTCTCCTCTGCAGGAGGTGAACTGGAGGATTTGCGATGTTCTCCGATCTGATTAGCAGGGAATGTCATGTGACAGCACACGGATTATCTTGTTCTGGTATGAGAGGACTAAATGTGGAAAGGTACTTTAGAGCCTTAATTCCAACGTGTAATATTTCATAATGTCGTACACGCGGGTCTCAGACTGGATAACTGTTGTCAGGTAGGCGCTTCACAAAGCCTGAGACTTCATTAATCCAGGTCTCTGCGAGTTCCTTTGAAATCATTTAAATTCTCTTCAACTCTTTCTGTCTTTTTCGGTGGTTGGAAACTTCCAGTGATAAATAATTAATGCTCGACTCCTTCGTTTTCTACCCTCGCTTTCTTTCTTTGAGGTGTGAGGTAAGCTAAATACACCGGTGGGTTCACAAAGGTAAAGCTTGAGGTAGCTTAAGCGTGACTGGGAGAGATCGGGATCATTTTTATGTGCCGTTTGATCTGTGATGGACCCTGCATACGCTCGCTAATTACGATGGGCTGAGACAGTGTCATATCGACCACCCAGAGCTCTCATCACCTCTGTGAGCGAGAGAAAGAGAGAGAAAGAGAAAGAGGGAGAGAGTTCTAATCAGCTGCCTCACACCTTCACTTCACACATCTCACACAGCAACACTCTCTCGTTTTGGGAAAAATCAGCCATTTATTTACCTCATTGGTTTTGTTTGCTTGGAAGAAAAGCATTCTGCGGCTTCGTATTTAAACACTATAAGGCTTGTTTCACACCACACATGGACTAAATGACACACTTTTATTGCTGTATTAATAGGTAGCATTATTCACAATGGTACATAGCTGGTACTGTAGTTTCTTTCAACATATAGTGGGATTAAATACAATAATGGAGTAAATTTATGACCATTTGAGTGTGTTAAAACATGAAACGTTTCTTTTTCTGACTTCCATGTCATTCCAAAACGTTTATCTCCATATAAAGAAGATATTTCGGATATACATAGATATATGGATAGATATGTTATGTTTTCTCACTAAAATGCATATCTTATAGATTTTTCTTTTTCTTTTCCAGGTCAAGACCAAATCAAAAGCATTTGGGTTAACAAAAGCAAACTATTTGCTCATTTACTAAAAATGTTATTATTAATATTAACCATTTATAAACTATTTATTTAAATAAATATAAAAAAAATAATTTTGTGCTTGCGTTGGACTAATGTGATTTATTTTTTATTTTTTGCAAAATGAAGGTAAAAAATTACCATGAAAATCAATACCAGAGGCAAATATTGCCCCTTTGTCATTAATTCAGTAAGTCATTTTATTCAGTATATGCACTTTTATGCTGTTGATTGTCTGATTGCCATAGCATACACTACGTGACAAAAGTCTTGTCGCCTATCGAATTGTAGGAACCACAAATAATAACTTGACTTCTAGTTGATCATTTGGTATCATAAGTGGCTTATATGAAAGGCAAAGGCTTCTAGATCACGCTTATTTTACCAAAATATAATATGATCATGCCGTGATTTTTTTTATTATTTAATTAGGACAGTAAGGTCTGACTTTGCTTAGACAAAAGTCTTGTCACTTAACAGAAATCATGTACAGTATAGAATATAAAGCCATGCTGCAGTGGAAAAAGATATAATATTGTGTATGCCTCCTATGAACTAAGGTGACTTCATCAATACTCTGCAATGACTCAAATAACTTAACGTATTAATAAAGTCACCTGGAATGGCCAAGAATGTGTTCTTGCAGGACTCCCAGAGTTCATCAAGATTCTTTAGATTCATCTTTAATGCCTTCTTCATTTTACCCCAGACATTCTTAATAATGTTCATGTCTGGTGACTGGGCTGGCCAATCCTGGAGCACCTTGACCTTCTTTGCTTTCAGGAACTTTGATGTTGAGGCTGAAGTATGAGAAGGAGTGTTATCCTGCTGAAGAATTTGCCCTCTCCTGTGGTTTGTAATGTAATAGGCAGCACAAATGTCTTGATACCTCAGGCTGTTGATGTTGTCATCCACTCTGCAGATCTCTTACACGCCCCTGTATTGAATGTAACCCCAAACCATGATTTTTCCTTCACCAATCTTGACTGATTTCTGAGAGAATCTCAGGTCCATGCGGGTTCCAATACGTCTTCTGCAGTTTTTGTGATGATTAGGATGCAGTTCAACAGATGGCTCATCTGAAAAATTTACCTTCTGCCACTTTTCCAAATGATCAACTGAAAGTCAAGTTATTATTTGTTGCTCTTACAACTGGGATCGATGACAAGACTTTTGTCAGGTAGTGTACATGTATGTAAACAATATTTCTTGCTTATTTCTGCTGCATCTCCACAGTTTTTTACATCCAGAGTTTTGTACTTCAGAAGATTTTAAAGTAGAAAATATAGAAATCCGGGAAACACTGGAAGGTAAATTAAGTGATGAAAAAATTGTCAATATTGAAAATTTGATTCCACAATTCTCCATGGCACTATGATATGTTCTGCTGTCTAATATTAAAGCAAACTCTCAATATAGTAGAAAGAAATATAGCTGCTCCGTACCCGCTTCTGATGTGTGTGGCGTGAAACAGGCCCAATTGCTGTCAAAAGTAAGGCTTTAAATATTCATCATTAATGCCAAAGCAGCTCTGGATTAAGTGCTTGTAGATTTAGCAGCACCAGTGATGCCCACCGCAGACAGGCTCGTTGAATTTATTCAATCCATTTGCTTCCTCTTTTATTTCAAGCAATCCATAGCTGTGTTTATTTTAGGTAAAATTGCCACCTACATTGCAAATGAATGACGCCAACCAACCCTTAAAAAAGACGAAGCGTCTCCGGTTATCCGATCAAAGCTTTTAAATAGTAAAAACAGCAGCTGGCTTTGTCGGCAGCCCAGATAAATCTATATTACAAATTGCTTTTGTGAGAACTGGATGAGCAGCTGATTTTTTTTTTGTATTGAACTTTTGTCCTATTCAGTGACCACAGTGGGAAAAGGATACTGATCCGCTAGAAAGATCAATACAAACCCGGAACGCTCTCTCTCTGTCTGCACACTCACACACACATAAAGGTTTTGTGGGAATACAAGGCACTGCAGGTGAATAGGGTAAAACTTAACTAAAAGTTATTACCATACTACCCAGTTGATTGACTATAATGAGAATTGCATTTTTTGAGGGGTATATGACATGTTTTCAAAAATGTTTGCATGCATTTCTACTACAAAAAATGGAACATTGGAAATCAGGTCTTTTTATTTAGATTTAAAGGTTTTTATAGAAGGAATCTGATAATACACAACATACTGCAAAGAGACAGATTTTTTTTTATAATAATAAGTTACATATTATCAGGCAAAGTGTGTATGCAAATATTCCCCTGTGAAAATTAGATATATACACTCACCGGTCACTTTATTAGGTACACTTTACTAGTACCGGGTTGGACTCTCTTTTGTCTTCAGTACTGCCTTCTCCTTCTGCCTAATCCTTCGTGGTATAGATTCAACAAGGTACTGGAAATATTCCTTAGACATTTTGGTCTATAATGACATGATAGCATCACGCAGTTGCTGCAGATTTGTCGGCAGCACGTCCATGATGCGAATCTCCCGTTCCATGCATCCCAAAGGTGCTCTATTGGATTGAGATCTGGTGATTGTGGAGGCCATTTGAGTACAGTGAACTCATTGTCATGTTCAATATCCCCTACACCATTACACTACCACCACCAGCCAGGACCATTGATACAAGGCAGGATGGATCCATGCTTTCATGTTGTTGATGCCAAATTCTGACCCTACCATCTGAATGTCACAGCAAAAATTGAGACTCATCAGACCAGGCAACATTTTTCCAATCTTCTATTGTCCAATTTGGGTGAGCCTGTGTGAATTGTAGCCTCAGCTTCCTGTTTTTAGCTGACAGGAGTGGCACTCGGTGTGGTCTTCTGCTGCTGTAGCCCATCTGCCTCAAGGTTGGATGTGTTGTGCGTTTAGAGATGCTCTTTTGCATATCTCTGTTGTAACAAGTGGTTATTTGAGTTACTGTTGCCTTTCTATCAGCTCGAACCAGTCTGGCCATTCTCCTCTGACCTCTGGCATTAAGACATTTGCGCCCACAGAACTGCCGCTCACTGGATATTTTCTCTTTTTCAGACTGTTCTCTGTAAACCTTAGTGATGGTTGTGCAATGAAATCCCAGTAGATCAGCAGTTTCTGAAATACTCAGTCTAGCCTGTCTGGCACCAACAACCATGCCATATTCGAAGTCACTTAAATCTCTTTTCTTTTGTATTCTTATGCTCGGTTTGAACTGCAGCAGATCGTCTTGATTTTGTGTACATGCCTAAATGCATTGAGTTGCTGCCATGTGATTGGCTGATTGGTTAATTTGCATTAACAAGCAGTTAGACTGGTGTACTTAATATAGTGGCTGGTGAGTGCATATTAATAAAACAGAAAAGTTTGGCCTATGTAGCTACTGCTAAAGAGTAGATTCATGGCTCAGTGCAGAAAAAATAAATAATTAAAGAGAAAACGTCTTTAAAAATATATATTGTAATTGAAATATACAGACACAAAGAGAAGTGTGACAAACAAACCCTTTAGCCCATTTGATTTTTTTAATTTGGCTGAAAACACTTTATGAAAAACCCAAAAATACCATAATCTCAAAATTGACAGCTTAAAAAAAATATCTAACAAACTGTGGTTTTGACTGTAGAACCTCTCCTCAAACACACAGAAGTATGAGATGGACAGGTGGCACACTATCGAGTACCCTCATTGTGCATGTATGTGTGTATTTTTTGGCCTGTTCATCCGTCATGCAAACGGACACCATAATAATGCATGTCGTTTTAAACACAATCATCTCCATTCGTGTTGGGGTTCACATGTGTCGCCTCATTACATGTAATAGCTTGATGAGATGTGTGTATGGATTCATAACATTAAAATGTCAAAAGAATTTTAAAGAGTCCATTTCTCGCTCCTGTGTGAAATGAAGCATTTTTTCTTTCTCTCTCTCTTTCTCTCTCTTTCTCTCTTTCTGTCTGTTGCTCTGATGGCATCATTACTCCTAAGTGCCCACCCTGGCGCATCAGCTGTCAAATTAGCACGCT
>CAIGQZ010032511.1:3970421-3991282 GCA_903798205.1 Danio tinwini
TTTTTTTTTCCTGTAATGTGGATCGAGTGCTTTTATAAGATGACAAAAGCTTGCATCTGTCACGTTTGTGGGTCTTTCTGTTTTTCTTGCATGTGTGTGTGTGTGTGTGTGTGGGAAGTGGGTGTGTCTTGTTTGGGTTCTTCACCGCGTGGTGTGTGTGTGTATGTGTGTTTACATTCATCAGCTGGGTGGTCACGTGTTTTGTTACTACTCTCAACGCACAGGTGTTTGTTATTAATGTCCGCACACTACATATGTTCAGTGTTTTGTAGTTAGCATTATCAGTCCGTTGTTGTTCACTTCTGTGTCTGCTTCTGTTAGACTCTCTCACTCTCTGTGGTGGATGCTCTCCGACTTAGCCTGTTTCATGTGGACCTTATGCACGTCTCCGTTTCTTTGATGTTGTTACTGCTGCCTGCTCTAAAGACAACATTATCTGTGAGAGACTTCACCCCAAACCCGCTTTGCTAATGCACTTTTCCGTGGGTAAACTTGACGATTTCCTCGAAAGCTGCTCCATAGCGCTACCTTTCCCTTCCCCCTATATCTGGTGAGATATCCATGAGAGACTGCTATACGACGTTGGTTCACAGATGAACCTTTACCGCTGTTTGGCATGTCATATTTTGGTGTGAGCATCCTTGCCCTACACGATATCTGGTGAGATCAATACCAGTAGTGACTCTTTAAATAAATCATCACCGAAAACGGCTGCATATCTTTAGCAATGAACACCCCACTGCCTTTGTTATTGTTATGTGTCTCTCGGAACCTGTTTAGTATGTTTGCTGGAAGGATTCAGCGAGAGATTTTTGAGAGGACTTTTTTACCTTCTCTGGTATCCTGCCTTCAGACACTGACATTGCTGGGTGATGGCGCCGCAGATGTGCAGTCATGTTGGAAGTGTTTCCGTTTAAGTACACTATACATGTAAAACAATGCTTGCACACAGTCATTTTTTTGTTCACCATTTTTTTCTTCCTCGTACTGTTGCCTCACTTCACCGCTGCTCGCCATGTTAAATTGTGGATTGATGGACAATCGCCCCCTAACTTAAAGCATAGTGATTGAATATTTACTCGTGGGGAGGAGTTTCCTCATCTCAGCTTGTACAGGCACACAAAGTCAATCCGGAGAGAAATAAAATGCACATAAATTATTTAAACGTAAAACCGAAAAAAACGCAATTCACAAGCGCGTATTGAACCGTGGATGTCGTACCGAACGGTCCAATATTATATTGAGAATTGTGTTCTAACTAAAACTAAACTATATTACTTTTATTTGTTTTATAAAATTTTCGATTAAGTTTTAAGACTGATATAATACTGACTTTTATAAGACAGATGACTGAGATGATGACTGTTTATAAACTGACTGAGTGTGTCTACTTCCCGAACTGTGCTAGGAAGGCTGTTCCAGAGTTTAGGTGCCAGATATGAGAAAGATCTACCGCCTACAGTTGATTTTGATACTCTGGGAATAATCAATTGCCCAGAATTAATTGAGCATAGTGGGCGTGAGGAGCTATAATAGACCAGAAGCTCCCTCAAATACTGGGGAGCTAAGCTGTTCAGGGCTTTGTAGGTAGTCAATAAAATAAAAAAATGTATACAATATTTAATAGGGAGACAATGCAATGATGAAAGAACTGGAGTAATATGATCATATTTCTTTGTTCTAGAAAGCAGCTGCATTTTGAACTAGCTGAAGTTTGTTAATTAGGCCAGCAGGGCAACCACCTAGTAACACATTACAATAATCTAATTGAGAGATCATTAAAGCATGTATAAGCTTTTCCCCATCAGACATTGATAGCATATGTCGAAGTTTGGCAACATTTTTAAGATGAAAAAATGCAGTTTTACAGATGCTTGAAATCTGGCCTTCAAATGACAGGTCGTTATCAAAAATCACCGCCAAATTTTTTGACTTAAAATTGGAAACTCAACTAAACACGTATCTCTGTGTTAGAAAGAAAGGCGCGGAAGCATGTTACAACACCAAACCGAATTTACTCATTCATCGGAGTTCACCAGCATGCGTGAGGAAATCAGCTCCACTCGAAGATTGTAAAATCTCACAAATGTATTAGGTGTTGCACAACCCGCAGCTTTACAGTTATCTGTTAGAGAGGCGTCGCGTGCTAACACCCAGGAAGAAGTGGCGCTCCTAGTGGAGTGCGCTTTCACTCCCAGGGGACACGGCTTGCCCTGGCTCTAGTAAGCAAGGGAGATGGGCCAACCTCTGATTGGATATGGCACTTCCCTATTGCCGACTGCCATAACAGACAAAGAGCTGCTCAGAGGATTTAAAGCTCTGAGTGCGGTCCACATAAATACACAGAGCGTGAGCAGGACACAGCAATCAAAAGGGCTGGGTCTGCCTCCTCCATGGGCAGTGCCTGCAGGTTTATTATGTAGTCTATAAAGAAAGCACTGTAGGAACCTCGGGCACCTAGGTAGGCAGGCGTCTCAGGAAAACGTGAGAGTGGGCCAGCCTGAATTACTGGCACACTTCACTGACCTAAAATGTCTCCAGATACCAGACCCTCTTGACCGATGCCAACGCAACCAGCAGAAATGTCTTCCTGGACAGAAATCTTAAAGATACTGAGTTGAGTGGATCGAGCAGACCTCGCCTAAGAGAGATCTCCAAGCGGGTATGAGAGGGGGACAGGATTGATTTAAATATTCAGTGTCTCGCGCCTCTGGGAACTGGATGATGATGCGATGCTTTCCCAGTGCACTGTCATCTCCGCGTCCTTAAAACGGGGTATGATCGCAACGCCAACCCTTCAGTGCGGAGGGAACAGCCTTAGCTCAGCCAGTGAAGGAGGATAGCATCACACTCATCTGGCATGTCCAGGGTCCTTCTCAGAGAGAAGTACACCACACAGTGAATAGACTCCACTTCAGGGCGTAGGCATGCCTCGTAGAGGGTGCTCTAGCCTGATTGATGGCTTTAACCACCAAACCGCTAGGTCACCTAAGTCCTCCATGCTCCATCTATGGACCACACGTGAGGTTCCAGAGATCTGGGCGCAGGTGCCAGATGGTGCCTGTCCCAGAGAAGAAGGTGCTTCTTCAAAGAGATATGCCAAGGAGCGGCCAAGGAGCGGCTTTGAGATACGCCAGCAAACTTGAAAAAAAAAGCTGTTTTTTTTTCTCCTCACAGCAGCTATCAGACGAATGTCTCGACATTCAGTAAATATGTTTACACTGCCAAACGTATGCTGATGATATCAGTACATTTTGCCTTTGCATTTTTACATCTACTGCTAGGGCGCGTCTTCAGGGTTTTGTAATTGTTATAATGTATATTTATTTAAGTGTTCAGACTTTGTTTGAGTTCATATGTCCCCCCACACATTCACACAAATAAACACACACACACACACACACACACACACACACACACACACACACACAAAATAATAAATAAATTCATTAAATAATTAATAAACAACAAATAAATGCATCACTTCCTTTTGGCACAATTATATATTATAAATGAAAGGGTGAAAAAACTTTATTATCTGGTATTATACAGATAAAGCGCTTACATTTATATGTATTTAGCAATTACATTTACATTTAAATGCAATTGTGAGAGTTTAATCATGTGTTTACAAAACTCTTTATCAATAGTGTAGCTGTAAGTTAAAATCTTTCATACAACATAAACAAATATGTGCTAGAATATTTTGGTTTATCAGACTTTTTAATGATAATTCACAGCATTGATATATATCTATATAACAAACATCTATCAATGTCATAATAAACTACACCTTTTTTATTTAAACAATCCATGTGTGAGCAAAAACACACTATTTCTTTAAATTCAAATGAGCTGCTGTTCTTCAGGAGAAGGTGGGGCCTTGACATGCTAGTCTGACACTCCAGAAACAACAAAACAAGTCAATCTTTGCAGTTAAAATGTCAGAAATGAGCAGTAGTGGATTAAAGCTTTATATACTCTATCAAACCAGAGTCAGATAGTGATGGAAAGAGGAAAAGATTACAACTTCTACTCAACTAAACCACAATGTTTCTGAAAGGTTAGTTGAATACATTTATGTAGTTCTTGTAAAGTTAAATCAAATCATCAACTAGCATGTTTCTGTTCTGATTTACTGAACTTTGCAAATAAATATTAAACTGTTATTATTAACAGTTTTATTACTATTTATGCAGTTCTCATAGAATTAGTTTTTTCTGCCACAGACATTGTAAAAAAATTGTAAACTTTGCACATAGCTGATGTCGTTGTCAGCATTTATACTTCTTTTTTCTGTCTGTGTTGGTCTGCAATCACACTTTTGAAAATAGTAGACAGTGAGGTTTCTGTGTTTCACCATGTTGAGCTCCTTTGCCGGTGTTTTCAGTTTACACCTGAACTACTGTAGCAGTAGCTCAAGCTCACACTCATTCAGAAAATAAATGCAGACACTCATGAATGTTTGAGTACTTTAATCATAAAATAAACACACAATAAATGAATCCATTTGTGAGACTCAAGACTCTCTATTGCCCTGGTTTTCAGCTCCGCCCACACTTGTTCCAATACCAAGCCGGCCAATCACAAATTTTGCACTCTGTGATGTGTAGTTACATTTTTTAAAAGAAGCATGTAGGGGTTCACATCAGGGTACGCCAAAGAGTATGTGAATGTGTGATGGCTACATTGAACCTATATCATACAGTAGATGACGCAGAAGTATCAATTGGCCTTTAGGATGGTAATATATACATAAATACACGTATTTCCTACGTCACTAGTGGAGTAAAAGAAGAAGACCTCATTTTTATACATTGGAAGCAAACCAAAACAAAGTTACTGGGTTGTCCTTTGTCACAGTTTTTTGGTTGTTAGTCACACCGGGACAAGATTTTAGCACTTAAACACAAAAAAAACCTCAATTCTTGTGATCAAAAACTTGCTTCGGTCAAAACCTACTCCACACTTTGCTTCGGTCACTATGTTTGATCACACTTTGTATTAAGTGTCCTTAATTATTATGTATTTACATTTCAATTAACAATTTGGTACAATACACTTATTGCGTATGTACATGTTTTACATTCATGTACATTCATTCATTTTCCTTTGTCTTATTTATCTAGAGTCACCACAGGGGAATAAACTGCCAACTAATCTGGCATGTTTTTGCCCTTCTAGCCATAGCCCAGCACTAGGACACACTTATACACTCTTGCATTCAAACACGTGCTCATACACTATGGCCAATTTTGTTTTACCCAATTAACTTATGACGCATATCTTTGGACTATGAGGAAACTGGAGCAACTGGCCCAGCTGGGACCCGAACAAGCAACCTTCTTGCTGTGAGGCGAAGTGCTAACCACTGAGCCACCGTGCTGCTCATGTTGTACATTCATTCATTATTTTTTTTGTTCGGCTTAGTCCCTTTATTAATCTGGGATCGCCACAGCGGAATGAACCGCCAACTTATCCAGCACATGTTTTATGCAGCGGATGCCCATCACTGGGAAACAATTATACACACACATACACTACAGACAATTTTAGCTTACCCAATTCACATACTGTATGTTTTTGGACTTGTAGTGGAAACCGGAGCACCCAGAGGAAACCCACGCGAACACGGGCAGAACATGCAATCTCCACACAGTAATGCCAAATGACCCAGCTGTGACTCGAACTAGTGACCTTTTTGCTGTGAGGTGACAATGCTAACCACTGAGCCACAGTGCCACTCATGTTGTACTTATATTTTACAAATGATCTGCTTGTAATTACATCTGTAAATTATTTCTGTATTTTATAATTACACTTGAACCCACTCATGGACCTATGTATACCACCAAACATGTCCCTCACCTGTACCCCCTCAATAGCCTTTTAAATGTTGTCCAATACAATAGTGACATTTAAATGTAAGTACCTAGTAGTTAAGACCACTTGGCTACACCTATGCTTCTGCTGTCACTTAAGATAGTGAATTCGCCCTCATAGCTCATGTATAATTGGTTAAACTGATTGTTCTACATGTCACCCTGTGTTACAGCACTCTCTGGTCTTTGTGTGCATATGCAAAAGAGTTAATGAGCCGCAAGGTCACAGTGCTGCCCTCTATGGGGCCATTCTTCATGTTGCCTTCGCTGTTTCTCACCTACTCCGATTGGCTGGGAGGATTCATGGGGCTTGTATAGCATTTCATCACTTTTAATGCAGCGAGAGTTAATGAACTTCTCTTTCTTCGCTCGCTCTATCACTCAGGCCATCCACAGTCACTCGTCTAATCAGCAAGCACTTCTTAATCAGCTATAAGGTCGTCTGGAGGTGGACGAGTGAGCACCCCGGTTCATAGACTGTGGTCATGTGTGTCTTTTACATCAGTGCGTGTGCGTAAAACACTTGACTCATTCCTGCAGTTCCAGGTAACGAGCTGTTATTCAGTCTGGCTCCGCCCCCTCTTTAAAGGGATAGTTCATGCAAAAATGGTCAAGATGTGCAATCATGCCAGATAAGAAGTATTAATAAGTGTTTTACTTTTATTAGTATGAATAAAATAGACATTTGTTTTAATTGATAGCAAATGTATTAACAAATACAAGACAAACATAACCAAACACAAACAAAGACATACTGTACGCTACTATACATAAATTATGTAATACATTATTTTGAAATCTACCTTATGCCTGTGAAGGCAAATTTCAGCAACAGTTGCTTATTTTGCGTGTGTGTGTGTGTGTGTGTGTGTGTGTGTGTGTGAAGTGTAACACATCTGTTTTATTTGCAAATGTGTTAAATTGATCAAAAGTAAAATTAAGACATTTGTAATGTTACAGATTTCTCTTGCATGTCAGTATTATTCTTTCATTCCATACATCAAATTAATCCAACCCAGGCTCATTCTGATTACGCATCCCTATATACATTTCTGGACAGTGCCAAATACGTCCCAGGAGCAGCTTTTTTTGCAATTTTTGTTTTCGCAAATCTGCCAGAGTGAGTGAGTGCCATTTGTGCCTGCTGTTCTCATGTAAATCCACCACGCTGTCGACTGACTGACTGACTGACTGACTGACTGACTGACTGACTGACAGATTGACTGAGCCACCCTCCTTCTTCTCTAATCCCAACCGATAGTGTTTTAAAAAAGTACCAATTGACAAGCACCCACCTCCTTTCCTAAACCCAACCGACAGTATTTTAAGAAAGCAATCCAGAAAAAGAAAAGCCCTTGTGGCAGGCTGATTTTTACTACATTTTCAGATTTTACCACATTCTCACCCGTTATTTAATTGTTTATTTTATTTTTTAGCTGCTGTTTTTGTCTTACTTGCTTTTTGGAACCGTTCTACACTGGAATCGAACTGTATCATCACGGTCAACTCCGCTCTGCTTCTCAAATCCTCCAACGTACATGGCGAGCCACTGGAAAAACTGGTAACAGCGGAAAAGCTGTCCTTACGGAGGTAAGCGGTCAGCTGGTAAGCACGAAAAGGAACGGGATCATACCACCCCAAAGCATTTATTTTAAAGATGAAATGCAGCCATATGTTCCTCTGGCTACATAATTTGTGATCTCTAAAAATGTATATAGGGGTACATTTTCAGAATTATCCTATGTTATTGGATAAAAATAATTAATTAAATCATATTTTTCACAAATAACTCTAAGAATTAGTGGTGGAACAGATCACAAATCTCACGATTCTGATCACATTAGGGTTTTTTTTGTCACAGATCAGACCATTTTTCGGGTCAGCCAAAAAGGTGAGAAGACAAATTTAATTTGCATTCTATTTATTACAAAAACAGTACTGCGGGACACTTTTGTTTTTTAATAAAACAGAACTTAGAAGCTGTCATGTTATTAAAAAATAAAATGAAGAAATAATCAGCTGAACAAAATTAAATAGTAAAATATTCATTCCTCACTACAGTTGCTGATGGCACTAAATTTATAAATCTAACATAATTTGTACAACCCATATTTATTTTTAGTCTCTTTTTCACTATATGATTCAGTAATTCACTCATAAAACTTCTTGTTTCATCGCTAGATCATTTTTGAAGAATTATTCAGTGGCATATTTGTGATGGCTGGTTGTTGCCACCTATTAGTTAAATAATGTAATTGCAGCCTACAACTTTCATTTTTGAGCATCGTTAAATGCATATGACAGTGATTTTAATCTTTACCATAAACATTAGTGGTTTTACCTAAACTATAGCTATAGTTATCCCAGTACTTCTGTGTTATTTGACTGTTTGTAACTTCATAATTAAATAAAGGTCTAAAGACTGAATTTCTTTCTTGATCTTTGTGTTTTTCAAACACAGATTTGAATGCAGCAATTTGAAGGATTAATAGCCATATGCAAATCACCATCTTTTAGAATTTATGTTGCGTGAGTATAATTTATGGAATGAGTGTCGAGATCCTGATCTTTTAATGATTAATAGTGCAGCTTACACTTAATGCGTTGATGACAGGCAATCTCTCTATGATCGTTACAAATTTAGGATTAATCTACAAGTCAAAAAAAGTATTAATCCGCGGGTCACGTGAGTTTCGTACCTTGGATTGTGATCCATATGAATCACGGATCAACTGTGATCATTTACACCCCTAAGAATCTTTATTAATATTAATTTTCAAATATCACAGATATTTTGAAGAGCAGTATTTGCCACATATTTCCTTGTATCGTTAAAAACAGTCAGGCTTGGAACCATTTTATGTTGCACCATCCCTGTAAGTCAATTATGACATCACAGGCTTTTGCAACAGCAACCCCATCCGTCTGTCCATCAGAAAACGATTTTGCATTCATAAATAATGAACAGCTCCGGAGGAAATAAAGGCCAATAAAATTCCAAACTAATACTTCCCAGCCGATGTGAAGCATCATTAATCAACGACAGCTCGTCTATTAGTTTCATTAAGAGAATAGAAGATTAAAAGGAGCGATGTGATGAGATAGAAAACCTGCCTCTAGCCGTGACCTACCCAAATCCTGACCCCTCATTAGGGCTCACAAACTGCCCTCTGTGCATGTTTAATGACCCACCTGGGTTTATGTTCGTACCCCGATCTTTTGCTTTTTTTTTTTTTTATCCCTCTGATTGGCCTCAGATGCATCGCCCGCCTGTCAATCACTTTAATGATGGCGTTTGACGGCAAGATGAATTGTCTTTTTTAATAACTGCCAAAATGCTATTCATATAAATCTGTCGATGCAATGTGGATAAAATTGAATATAATAATCTAAATTGCGCTGATAAGGATGGTTGAAGGTTTTCTTTTTCATTACTTGTGGTTCAAATATACAGCTTGTATACGTGAGCTGAGATAAGTCACGTTATTTGCATGGGTGTCTGTCAGGCTCAGGCTCATATATCAGTATAATATCATTATGCAATTTTAAAATCTCCTTCCTGCTATAAGAGCAGTGAAAAGGCAGTCAGCGTGACGTGAGCTTGTTATTAGATGTCTTTAAGGCTTGTCCTGTTGTCAGACTATATATCCAGAGGTTCATTCATTTTTTATATCTATGCAAATGAAAACTCCTATTTTTAAGGACCGTCCTGAATTAGCTGCTAAAATTAGCCTCTAATCGGCACCTTTATTGGAACCCATGCATTATGGATGAGACACTCAGGGGCGTCCAGATCTGACCACATATGTTGGTTTCTTAGTGGTTATCTTTAAAGGGATAGGACACACAAAAATGAACATTTACTGTTAATTTACTCACTCTCTATGGATAATAGGTGACTTAATCTTTCTCAGTAGAACAATGAAGAACTTTTTTTTTTAAAAGATACCAAAAAGTAAAAAGATACCAAAAATTTAAGAGTAAAACGTATATTTTAAGGAAAATGCTAAATTACTAATGACATGTATGTCTTATGAAGAGAGATGATTGGTTTATACAAGAAACATAGTTTTATCTACAACATTGCAGTTCAGTAACTGAAATAGCTAACTAAAATTGAGCAAAAAATGTGTTTTGCATTTATTTTATCAAAATTGCAGCATGTAAGCTCAACACTGCTAAAATGTCACAAGGGGGAACAGTAGTCATTTCAAAGCAGTAACTAAATCAGCAAACTGTATTATCATCTCAAAAACATTGCAAGATTTAGATGTTTTGTTTCCATTGAGGACTTAGAGAAACTTCTTCATGCTTTTATCACCAGCAGGGAGGATTACTGTAATGGAGTCCAGAACGCTGCTGTCAAGATTCTAACAAGAAACAGAAAATCAGAGCACATCACACCTGTCCTCAGGTCTTTACACTGGCTTGCAGTTACATTCAGAATAGATTTTAAATTATTATGGACCCTTTTCATGAGCCTGTTATGACGTGTTTAATGGTCATCAGCACCTTAAATCCTTGAAAGTTTTTAATATTTAGATTTTTTGTAAAAACATATGAACATTTATATGTATTTATGCATGTAGTATATCATCTTTGTTTCAAATGACAAAAAACTAATTACCGCTTGTGTGAGGCATTTCTAATGCAGTGTCTATAGGACAGGACAGTAAATTTGACTTTCTTCTCTCCTCTCGCTGCCATCATCAGTCTCACTCTTGTTTTTTGAGTCTTTATAACATCAACGTGGAGTTTTCCTTTAATTATTTGAGTAAATAAGATTGTAAAAAAATTATTTGTTGTATTCTTCTATTCACTGCACTCTTAAGTTTACCCAACTATGACGACTTTCGCTACCGAGAAACCCGGAAATGTGAAAAGGGTCTATTACTTGTCCATAAATCACTAAAGTCATTTATGGCCATAGCCATTCTATGACCTCAATACATTACAGATATGCTCACTGAATACAAACCTAACAGACCACTCAGATCTTTAGGATCAAATAAGTTAGAGATTCCAATGGTTCAGTCAACGACTCTCATAATTCTAGTTGCTGTTCACTTTATCAGTTCAATTCAATTAAATTTCTCTTTATTTCTATAGTGCTTTTACAATGTGGATTGTGTCAAAGCCGCTTGACAAAGAAGATCTAGTAAATTGAAACTGTGCCTGTGTCAGTTTTCAGAGTTAAAGTTCAATTTAGTTCATTTTAGTGTGGTTTAATTTTTACAGCTGAAAGTCAAAACACTGAAGAGCAAATCTATCGATGCGCCTCTCCACAAGTCCCAAACCAAGCAAGCTAGTAGCGACTGGCGAGGAACAAACTTCACCAATTGACGAAAGTGAAGGAAAAAAACCTAGAGAGAAACCAGGCTCACTTGGGCACGACCATTTCTCCTCTGTTCAAACTTTTTGTGCGGAGCTGCAGTCTTGACGCTGGAGGCTAGAGAACTCGTCCATCATGGAGAAGCTGTAGGGTGTGAGTAAAGTCACCGGTGGGTGTACAGGCTGGCCCATGGAATCAATGCGGAGAATCATCTGTCACTGGGGTCTTTAAGGAATCAGTCTCATGCTTTCCACTCCTTCATGACCACCACAGCATCTGCTCAGGATACGGCCTGGTCCAGGATTATGGATACCTCTAGAAGTTCTCTATGGTTGGCATCATCTCTTCACAGGTCTTAGATCAATGACGCTGCACAATCTCTAGAGGCCTCGAGATGAGTATCCCCAGGTGGAAACAAAGAAAATAATTAGCATAGCTGATGTTCATAGTTTATTTAAGCAATATATTAAATATATCAGTCACCTAGGACTATGATTTGTGCTGAAAATCTTTTTCAATGTTCCATTGATGAAAAAAGTCATACAGAATAGCCTGAGGGTAAATAAATCAACAGCAGATGTTCATTTTTGGGTGAACTATCCCTTTAAGAGATCTCAGCTGGCCTATTCAAAACAAGGAGAGCTTGTGTACTCTGAAATTACACTTTGCTAGACTTATATTGAAAATTCTGTTTGGGAAAACAAAACAATTACCATGCAAATAATAGAATCATGCAAATACAATGTCCCCACGACATATGTAGAAATCATGCAAATACCTTGTTATTTTTGTATCTCGTGTAAATACGTTGAAATGGACAAATTGCTACATGCCGTAATGTTATTTGCAAATGGTGAGATGCAGCAGAAGTCTAATAGCCGCCGATGAGAGTGACAGCATGTGTTATGGAAGTGTATGAAAGCTCATCTTTTCTCCAGCTGCTTTCACAAACACGCCTGCAACAATTTGTCAACAGTCAGCAAAACGCTGTTAAATCAAGCCGCAATTATCTGCTCTTAATTAGCAAGCGGAAAACGATTACAAGCGTGGATTACTCCAAACACAACACCAGACGCTCAGACAGCAGAAGGCATCACAGCCGGCCCATAATCCAGTCAAGTTGTCAACAGATCACAGGCTAATTAGCCAAATTACAGGGCCGCTGATTGGGATTTGGAAATGGAGAGGCATGTGGTGAGGTTTAGTGGCTTCGGTCAGGATGAAAGAAGTGTCAAATGCAGTGTTTTATGTCTTAAATAAACATGGCTTGTGTAAAAAGTGTAGTGAATTTAAAAGCCTTCTGAGAGTTTTGGGTAATAGCTCATGCTTTTTATTTAATGGTTTAAACAATAATAAAAAATTTGTACAGTAACTTATTATTTTATATGTTTTATTAAGTAAATTATATATTTTGTTTAATGTTTTAAATTATTAAATGTTTATATTTTAAATGATAACATTGATTTGAACATTTTATTTCCACAGAAATAATTAACATTATTTAAATATGCTTTCCATTTCAGTTGAAGGCAAAATGATTAGCCGTCCTGTAATTATTGTTAAACATTTAAGTTCTGTTTAAAGGAGAGAAGTTTTTTTTTCCAACATAATAGTTTAATTATCAATTTGGGTAACACTTTATAATAACTATACACTATGAATCATTTGTTAATCATTAGCAAATAGGTATTAGATTATTTGTTAAGCATTAACTCCATGTTAATAGTTGTTAGTAAGCAGTTTATAACTACAGCTACAAATGCTGTATTCATGATTTATAAGTAGGCATACACGGAATCTGCGCACACAGATTTCTGCAGATTTTTAGCTTATCATATATTCTGTTTATTTACTTGTGTAAAGGTGTGTAATTTTATATTTATTCAGTTTTTTTATTAATTTCAGTAATATTATTGACTAAAAATGAATATGAAACTATTTAAATTATTTGTTTACAATACAGTTTGTAAAGTAATATTTTCTTTCTTTTAATAGATATATTTTATAGGAGACATTTTTTTTTTTTTACATTTTTAGATTATTTTTTGGATCTTATTGGATTTGCATTGTAAACAATACAAGTTAAAAAGGTATTGCTTTTTATTTCATGTATTAAGTTTTTAGTTATGATACTCCCAAAATCATTCTGCATAATTCCACAGATTTTTTACAAAATTCTCTGCAGAAATAGCAAAATGTTCACAGATTCCGTCTGGCCCTGCTTATAAGCACAGGTATAATGTGCTTAATGATTGTATTGTAATTGCTATTTATAAGAGATTTACAAAGCATAAACAGTCCTCACTTTAGATTAGGTCACAAAACTGAATAAAGTTGAATCATTAACAAAGTATGAAAACACAATTACTAAGCAAAGTCAAGAATACAGCATTTATAGCTGCAGTTACAAACTGCTTACTAATGTTTATTAGTGTAGAGTGCTTGACATATGATGAATTCACTATAGTTGCTAATGTTTAATGAATGGTTCATAGTGTGTAGTTATAATGCCTAAATAATAAGACATGTAAATTCTAGTTTGAATAGTTTATTAATAATTTACTTACACATTCTGAATGATATTAAAAAAACACCATCTGTTCTTAAATAACTGGTTTGTAAATAATGCAATATTTAATTTACTAGTAAAATATTAATCACTAACAAAGTATGGAAATACAACCATTAAGCACATTATACTGTAGATGTACTTACTTATGTCTATTAATGTAGAGTTAATGCTTAACAAATAATAAATTAACAATTTTATAATGCTTAATAAATGATTGTAGTTATTATAAAGTGTTACCCAAATTTGTAATATCTTTTCTTTACTATGATGACAGTACACAATATTTTACTAGTTATTTTGCTAAATGCTAGTATTAAGCAATTGGAATGCTTAACTAGGTTAATGAGGTTAAAGTTAATATAGGTTAATTATGCAAGTCATTGAACTGTACCTTTTAAGTCAATCTTTAGGTGGTAAAATTATTGATCTTAAAAAAATTTTTAAATAATTAAATTATTATTATTATAATGTAGATTAGTTTTCCTTAGTATAAGGGAACTTATAAAAAATATCTCACCACAAGTCACAAATAAATCACAAATAAATGTTTCATTTATGTACAGTTTTTCTTGCATTTTTTGGTAGCAAAATGTTAATCCAGAAATTGAATTTCAAAAATAATTGTACTTAGATGGCACGGTGGCTCAGTGGTTAGCACTGTTACCTTACAGCTCGCACATTCTCCCTGTATTCACTTTGGTTTCCTTTAGGTTTCCCCTGAAGTCCAAAGACATGTGCTATTTATTAATTTGGGGTCACCACAGCCGAATGAACTGCCAACTTATTCAGCATTTGTTTTATGCAGCGAATGCCTTTCAAGCTACAACCCATCACTGGGAAACACCCATACACTCTCATTCATTCACACACATACACTACTAACAATTTAGCTCACCCAATTCACCTATAGCGCATGTCTTTGGACCATGGGGGAAGCCGGAACACCCGGAGGAAACCCACGTGAACACGGGGAGAACATGCAAACTCCACACAGAAATGCCAACCGACCCAGCCGAGGCTCGAACCAGTGACCTTCTTGCTGTGAGGCAATTGTGCTACCCACTATGCCACAGTGACACCCTATAGGTGAATTGAATAAACAAAATTGGCTGTAGTGTATGTGTGTGAATGTGAGAGCATATGGGTGTTTCCCAGTACTGGGTTGCAGCTGAAAGGCCATCCGCTGTGTAAAACATATGCTAGATAAGTTGACAGTTCATTCCGCTGCGGTGACCCTTGATGAATAAAGAGACTGAGACGAAGGAAAATGAATGAATTAAACAATTATACTTCACTTTTGTAAATATTTCTGTAAATATTACTTGTATGCAATTACTAAAATAAGATCCCTCATAACTCTTTTTGTTTCTTGTTATTTTTTTACTGCTATGAGATATTTCACTTAACTTTATAGAAAGGGTTTCAATTATAAAACTATTTGACAAGATAGACCAGAGGGATCTTTCAGGCTCAAGCTTGTTTATTAAAGGCTGGCACGCAAAGCCAGGGAGACGATGACTAACTTGGCTCTGAAAATGCTTCGCTGTCCTAAAAAACAGCTCAGACGTACAGCTGTAATATATCAGAATTAATGCAAACTCCTTCCCGCTCCAGAATGCCAAAGACAGAAAGCAGAGAAGGTGCAATTAGTATTTTATTAGATGAAACTTCATAGTTAAAAATATGTCTGGCAGAAATGTTGACGATATTAAATATTTGGCTGATGAAAGCTTGAAGCATATAATTCTGGCTTTCTAAATTTTGGTTTGAAAATCAAGCGCATTTTTTATTCTTTTTATTTTTTTGTCGTATTTATTTCCTTTTTTCTTCTTCAGACATGCAATTGGTGTGCTTGAAAATAGGTCTCATTACTGTGGGACATAGCAAGGCCTGTGTTATTGCAATCTTTATTAAGAAAAGCTCTAGCTGATCTTATTTTTTTTCCATGGTCATGCAAACCACGCTCTTTAATATCAATTGATTAGATGCAGTCTGATGAAAATTACCAACATTTATTGAAGAGGCCTGTTATGACAAGCAGAATCGTACTCTTTAAAAAAAATCTTCATAATTGGCATGTTGCATCTTGGCTTTCTTCTCGTCCTCCTCTTTCGTTCTTTATCACTAATAGGATATAAACTTTGTGTGGGGGATATGGAATTCATTAGAGATGAATATGCAACTCAAGCATGATGGTCCTCTTCCTGTTCATTGCTCTTTACTAAGATAAGATGAAAGACTTGGGTTACTCAGTACAAGGAAATTAAGATTAGAAGTACTTTAATAGGCGATGTAGGCCAAGCTTTACGATGGCGTTCATAAAACACAAAAGTATTTAAAAAGTTGCATGCTAATGCGGCCCTCCACTGTACGAGATCATCTGGGCATAAAATGGGCTGTTTGGGAGTCTGAAAGAAAAGGTTATGTTATGCTCAGTGCCCTGTAGACGATTAATTAGATGGCCAACTCCTTTAAGAAGATTCAGAGACAACAAGAAGAGATGTCATGTTTAAAGAATTTTAATGGATAGAGCATTCGTGGAGATTCTCAAGGCCCTGTGTTTTTCAGTGTTATTAGGCCTCTTATAAAATCTCCACGTCCATGTTTATTAGCAGTGGTGGCTTAGCTTGACTTATTATTGCTCATATGTAAAGTTAGGGATTTAAACAAACGTTATAGGGCGCTACTGTTCATAAATTGCTCACTATTTTGATCTCCTTAGCTAGAATTTCTCAACTAGTGTGTGATTTCATTCCAACTGAAACAAAAATATCAGTGTAAAGTGAGATGACTTTTTAAAAAATACAACAATTTAAGTGAGTCTTGTTGGATTTTGATTAAAATAAACGTTGTCTTCTTTTTTCCTCAACATGGTCTTAATATGTTTTTCTAAAACCTTACAGGGACAGTTCACCCAAAAATCACAATTCACTCACTACAATGTTAACAATTTTCTGTAGGATCTAAAGTAACTTACTGGCAGGAGTTCATCATTAACTTAATGTAAACCAATTACAGAAAACATTCTGTATTTACATTTACAGCACAATTTATCTGGCTGTATGTGTATTTTCACTATTGTATAGCTTTACTGTAAAATATAGTGCTCATTTAAAGGAATATTTTCTATACACTCTCAGAAATAAAGGTATGAGAGTTGTCTGTGGGGTGGTACCTTCTCAAAAGGTATATATATAGATCTTCTTTTGTGATCAATAGAAAAAAAAAATACTTATTAGTAACTACTGATTTTTGAATAAATGGGGTGGTACCTTCTCAAAAGGTACGCATTTGTACTTAAATGGTCCGTATTGGTATCTCAAAAATATATGTTAGTACCTAAAGATTTTAAGAGGAACACTTTTGTACCTTTTAGGTACTATATATGTACCCTCAAGGTGCTAATATGGACCTTTTAGGTGCAAATTTGTACCTTTTGAAAAGGTACCACCCCAGTGACAGCTCTCGTATCTTTATTTCTGAGAGTGTAGGATGTTTAACAATATTATATTTGTGCATATACATTAGATTAGTCAGTACTAAAGCCACATCTGAAGCTAATCTAACAAACAATTAATGATAACAGTCCAAAAATCAGTAGCCCAAATTTGTTTGTTAGGGAAAAAATAAATAAAATGGTAAAAAAGAAGAAAAATCAAGAGAAGCAAAGAGTATCTAAAATTTTATTGACATTTTGTAGTTTGTAATTATTTTTGCAATATTTTGCATGAATTTAAATGTATTATCTTTCCATTTCTACACTCTCAGAAATAAAGGTACATGAGCTGTCACTGGGGTGGTACCTTTTTTAAAATGTACACATTTGTACTTGAAGGGTCCATATTTGTACCTTAAAAGTATATATTAGTACATACAAATTTTAAGAGGAACACTTTTGTACATTTTAGGTACTAATATATACCCTTGAGGTATTAATATGGACCTTTTAGGTACAAATTCGTACCTTTTGAAAAGGTACCACCCCAGTGACAGCTCGCATACCTTTATTTCTGAGAGTGTAAAGATGTTCGATGACTAAAATATTATTTTAATAAATGTATCCATTTAATAAATTTGTTTTGTTCAAATGCACTAACACATAACTATGTTCACTGAGAAATAGATATACGTATAAATTTTCAAATTGGGATGTACTCATTTATGCTTAGCACTGTATACAGTAATTTTCATAATGCAGTAACACACTGTAACTAAGCAGTCGGGTGACAATGGAGTGAGGATCTACGTGCAGTTTTATTTATTAAGAATCATCATCAGGTGGGCAATGGTCAACATGTACAAATGGTAGCATAAGGGTAATCTAGAATTATGTGCATTTTCAGCATTTAAATATATATATGGCTGTATATCGGCACTAATGGAAAAGAAAAGCAAACATAGTCTTGAAATTCTTTTGCATGAGGAACTACTTTTTTTCTGCCATTACTCCACATCTGCAGCTCACATTAGAACAGCAGAAACCGTTGCTACTTCACCAACGTCACTTTAGAGCTAGTATTTCAAGGATTCTCTAGCATAATCTTTAAAGACATAATGACAAAACAGGTGATTTTGCTCACATTTTAAGATTATAAGGTTGAATGGCATGAAATGCTGTCAGTCTACAGAGATTTCCCAGTATTTATCTGTTGCAATTGGGATACCAGAATAAGTAACCCCAAAAAAGCAGTGCAATAACTACCAGATTACTGTTGTGTTTGCGATAAGGAAAACGCTAAACACATGTGGGCGTTTCTACTTGCTTTCTGTTTACTGAACTAACGTTAGTCTGCAGTAACAAAAACTGGAGACTCGTTAGAAACAAACAGATGGCTAGCCAAAACTTAAATATATAAAGTATAAATTATATATATATCTTCTTTTGTTCTTTTGTGATCAACAAAAAAAAATGTTTGTGACTAATGAATTTTGAATAAATGACAGAATTTTCAGAGTTTTGGGTGAGCTATCCCTTTAACAAAGTTTTTTTTCCATTTCAGCAATGCATCTGACAACCTTGTTGCTTTCATTTCTCTGTCATGTACAGAAGTCAGCACGATAATCTGGTTGCCTGTAACTTCAGTCAAATTGAAGATGTTCCATCAAAGCTGGAATGCAATATGGAGGCTATTCCAGTTTGCCGACAGGTATGTTGCAAAAGCCTCGGAGCTCTTTATGGTGATGATGTGATGTGTAGGTTGCTCTAGAGCACATGTAACTAAATCCATTTCCCTTGCGAGTGCTTGATAGCACAGCTGAGCACTTTAGCAATGCCATTTCACCCTTAATGCCAAACTGCAGTTCAAAAACCTTAAAAGGCGGCAGATGAAACTCCTTTTCCACAAAGAAACTCTCTCGCTCTTCCTGACAAAGCCCACATGACCCAGCATGAGAGCTGTTCCTGTCTTAACTAGCAGGTTGAAGCCACTCCGCCCGCCATGAGTCCAGCCATCAGTGCTGTAAGCTCTGATGCTCGGCCTGCTGTCTGATTTCCAATCCATGAAAGACATCCACTTGAAGAAAAGGGGGAAAAACAGTTAAAAGCTGTTTCACTTCCTCTGATAAATAGCAAAGGCCCATAAAAAAAGAAGGCATCTTATCAGGAGTAAGTTAAAGTGTGACATTTAGCATTTAGGTTTGCCTTTTGATAGAGATAAAATGTTTATTTACACAATGCCATGCTGAATTTTTTTAAAAGATGAGGGAAACAAGTAGTCGAAGCTCTCATAGCAATCCTACAATAAAACATTTAATTGCAATTAGACTACACCTTATTTAAACATGAGTAAGAATAGTAATAAAAGTACTGTTAGAAAAATATTATTTTTCATTTATATTGAAATTCAGTAGGCAATGCAGTGGCGCAGTAGGTAGTGCTGTCACCTCACAGCAAGAAGGTCGCTGGTTCGAGCCTCGGCTGTGTCAGTTGGTGTTTCTGTGTGAAGTTGGCATGTTCTCCCTGCGTTTGCGTGGGTTTCCTCCGGGTGCTCCAGTTTCCCCCACAGTCCATAGACATGCGGTACAGGTGAATTGGGAAGGCTAAATTGTCTGTAGTGTATGAATGTGAATGAGTGTGTATGGATGTTTCCCAGAGATGGGTTGCAGCTGGAAGGGCATCCACAGCATGAAACATGTGCTGGATAAGTTGGCGGTTCATTCCGCTGTGGCGACCCCAGATTAATAAAGGTACTAACCGGAAAAAAATGAATGAATGAATGAAATTGTTTTACATAAATTGCACTGTATATTTGTTATTTCTTAAAGTGTGTGAATAATTGTGTATGGATGTTACCAAGTGATGGGTTGCAGCTGGAAGTGCATCTGCTGCATAAAACATATGCTTGAAGTTGGCGGTCCATTCTGCTGTGGCGACCCCAAATTAATAAAAGGACTAAGCTAAAAAAGAAAATATATAATATAATATAATATAATATAATATAATATAATATAATATAATATAATATAATATAATATAATATAGATCTGTAGAATATAATATAGAATATAGAAGTATGTAATAAATATTTATTTATATCAGTTTATCTATTTATTGTATATAATATATACCAATACATGTTGTCATTTTAGTTTTAAATAATGTATAAGTAATAGTAATAATTTCTGGAATTTGGGTTTTAAAAACAGTAAAATGGACTAAGCAAAATTAGTCACTTTTAATAATAGTGCACTCTAAAAAAAAGCTGGGTTGTCATAACCAACATTAGGTCAAATATGGACAAACCCAACTACTGGGTTAAAAACATTATTTAAATTAAATTTAAATTAATAAAGTAGTCAAAGCTCTTATTAGTAATCATCCAATAAAATGTTAAATCATGCAATTAGACTACACCTTATTTAAACATGATGATGACAGAAGTACTGTTGTATATTACTTTTTATTATTATTTGTTATATATTATTTTTTATTTATATTCAAATTGAGTTATTTTTCTTACATAAAATGTACATTTGTTAATTCTTTATTTGTTAAAATGTACATTTACTAATTCTTTAATGAAATAAATTATAATATAATATAATATAATATAATATAATATAATATAATATAATA
>CAIGQZ010032511.1:3994481-4011689 GCA_903798205.1 Danio tinwini
TTTATTTATTTATTTATTTATTTATTTATTTATTTATTTATTTATTTATTTATGCTTTTAAATTTATTTCTTTGTTTATTTTTAGTCAAAAAATGAATTTATTTATTAATTTGTTGTCAGAAACAAAATGTTTGAATAACAAATGTTATATTTTTTTATGATTAAAGATTATTCCAAAAAGTCTTCTATAAAGTTAAAAGCAACATAGGCTCATTCTGAAAACATACTGCTATACAAGTTTCTAGAGATCACAAATTATGTAGCCAGAAGCACATATGGCTGCATTTCATCTTTAAAATTAACTCTGCAGGGTGATATGACACCATTCATTTTCCCGCTTAACAACTGACCGCTTACCTCCATATGGACGGCTTTCCTATTGTTACCAGCTTGTCCTGTTAGCTCGCCATGTACATCGGCGGATTTGAGATGCAGAGAGGAGTTGACCACGGCGACGACGTTCTGGTGAAAAATGGTTCCAGAAAGCGGGTAAGACAAAAACAGAATCCAAAAAATAAAATAAACAAGTAAATAAAGGCGGCCTCTGGTGGATTTACATGAGAACAGCAGGCATGAATGGCACTTGTGGGGGAAATTTGAGATCTGAAAAAGCATACACAGTGGCCTCTGGTGGAAAAAAAAAGTAGCTTCTAGGATGTATTTGATGCTCTCCACAAATGTATATGAAGGTACGTTTTAAGAAGAAGCCTGGGTTGGTTGAAACATTGATATTGTGTTTTCTAAAACGTAATTTTAACATGTCTGAAAACTTAGCACTTTTGTGTTCATGCATGCTAAGCGAATTGCTCTAAATGACAACATTTTTACTTTAAATTAGGAAGAAATGCCATCAGCAGTTTAAAGAATTAAATACAACATTTTAGAGCATTTCTTTAGTGAACTTTCATACCGTGGAAACTGAATTACTTGTTAATTTATTACAATGAGACATTGTTTAAAAACAATGTATGTTACTTTTCTTTGTTGTCTTAAACACTGACTTGACTATTACATGCGAATGTAATTCATGTTTTTTTACCAGTTAACAGTAGTACAAAGGAAGGATTTATAGCATTTATTCATACTTTGCTGCTATAGGGATCTATCATGCCACATCAGAGAGCATCTAAACAGCATTTATTGTATGCATTTCCATCTAACTAGTTGCTGTTGACGATATATAAAACAAAACATTTCAGATTAAGTTGCACACATCCCATTTTTAAACAGCACTGGATTAGTTCTGTACACATGCATAGTGAACCAAAAGAGCTGTTTTGGCCTTGCACATGTACTATTACACTCTTAATAATCAGTTCTGTGATATTTAAAAAGTATGTGCTGATTAAAGCAGGTCTAGACTGAGACTGAGAGGAATTACACAGATGAGACCTGCATATGATTATACTTCACAAACACTTTATTGATTACCGTTAGGTAGGCTTGTAATCACAGCATCCACAGACCATTTGATTAGGCAGATAACCTCTGGAGTGCAAATGAAGTTTGTGATGAGAGGCCTTAATTTGATCGCGGTTTGAGAATAATGCACCTGCAGTATCAACAGATTATTGTCTCAGATCTTTGATTAGAAGAGGAGAGCATATCCTTTATTCTGTTTCTGCAGCTCTGCTTTCCATCTAGTTTAAGCATGTCTGAAGAATCATTTAGAGAAATGCTATAAGAGTGAAAGAGACTGGTTTAAGACTGATATAGTGTTAGACTTTTTTTTCTTTTTGTTCTGTGTGTGTGTATGTGTGTGTGTGTGTGTGTGTTTTAAGGGGACTGTAAAGAAGTTTGGAACTTCTCTATGATGCCTGTATATGAGCCATTGTAAAGGTTTACTTTTAGGGCTCTATTTTAACGATCTAGGTGCAAAGTCTAAAGCGCATGGCGCAAAAGCATTAAGGGCATGTCCAAATCCACTTTTGCTATTTTAAGGATGGAAAAATACGCTCTGCACCACGGTGCAAGGTCTAACAGGGTTGTGCTTATTCTCTTAATGAGTTATGGGTGTGTTTTGAGCAAAGCATGCATTAAACCAATCAGAGTCTCATCTCCCATTCCCTTTAAGAGTCAGTTGCGTCGCACCATGGCACATTTGCTATTTACATGGCAGACTCTGTAAGTGGAAAAACTGAACGCTTGACTAGCAAGAAAACAGTTAAACAGACAGTCTGCAGTGTAAGGATAAAGAACAAGCCTTCTCCTTTTGGCCTCTTTACTTTCTCTTTCTCTTTCTCTTTCTCTTTACTTTTACTCTTTACTCCTTTACTTTCCTGGATTTGCCTACATATTTAATTTCGTTCGTTAAGCACAGATTTATTTTAAAAACTATTTCTATGTTTAGCTCTAATTTCCAACAAACAAATAAATGGACAATAATAACGAAATGTCATCAGAAATGTTGTATCCGAAGACACGTCCTATTCTTATGTCCCAAATGTTGATGCATACGTCTCTAAAACCCGACAGGTGGACAAATCGAAACTTTTTTTATTAAAAACAAATATAAATATGCATGTTAAAAAATACTGCTAAGAATAACAACATTATACAAAAGCAAATTGTCATTAATGAAATGAAAAAGGCATGAAGGCATGAAGAAGGCATGGAGACAGTAGTTTTTATATTTATGTAGAAAATAATAATTTTTGTAACATTTTAATCGTTTAATTTGTTCATATGTAAAGATATTTGTATATTGATGTACATCCTGTGTGTATTAAGCAATGTGTAAACGTATAACTAATGCTGGACTTTAGACCTGCTTTCAGTTGGTCAATGGCGCAGTCTATTTCAGTTCTTCAAAATAGCAACGCATCAACAATGCGCCTTAACACACCTCTATTTCAGACCAGCACACCCATGAGACCACAAAGTGGCGCAAATGAATTAGCTGTTTAAACAACATGGTGCAAAACATGAAAATTAGATTAGCAATGGTCTAAAAATAGCAACAAATTGCACCAAACACGTCTACTGTCTTATTGGGCTGAATGTATGATAAGAGCCTTAATGTGTTCATTTAATGAACTCATTGTGGTTGTGTTTTTATTTATTAATTCCGGGTTACAGGTTCATCATGCTTTCACTGAGATATAATCTAATATTTTCTTCAGTTTTCTTAAAATATATATTTCTGTATGTTTCAATGTGTGTGTATTTTTTTGTTAAAGTACTCATATTGTGCAAACATTTTAGCCTTAAATATGTCAAATATTAAGAAATCCAACCACTGGGTTAAAAATATAAAATATTAACATATCATCTTTAAAATAAAACTTCTGCATATTTTCAGTTTTTACAAGAAATTACCAACATTTTGTTCATACAGTAAAACATCCAGATAAAAAGTTACATTTGTCCCAGATTTCCTATTAGTAGAGTTCAAGTTTCATTAAACTCAAAGCTAAAAAGTTTGTTAGTTGCATTGTATTATTTTTATTGCCACTCACACAGTTCCATATCAAAGGCTTGTCAGTGTGTTCTATGAAGTGATTGTCTAATCATGTTTGGAGGCTGTTATTTGTAGTTTCATGGTTCACGCTGTAAATCAGCTGTAAATTAACAGCTCTAATCCTTTAAATTGGTCATTTTCATACGGAAATTGCACCATTATATCATGTCTATGCATTCAAAGCGAACAAAGCAAGAGCAGGAAAACAGATTATATATCCCATTTGCATTTTCAAAGCCTTATGCGTGAAACCAGCCGTGAGAAATGTACCCCTGGCATAATGGCTGCCGATTAATGGCTCCTAAATGTCATGCATGTTTACTTCGACATGTTGCCCGCTTCGAGCGCTCTGTCTAGCTATGAATGGCAAGTTCTGTCTGAGGTTGATCAACAACCCGATGAAGCGAAGCAACAGTGTTGCAATTTTCATTAAGTGCCCCGTCTAATTTTGTGGAACACGATCAACACGTGCCCCAAATATTCACAGGCGGGTTGCTGTGCTTCAGGCAAGCAGAGGCTTGTATAAATATTGCCTCGTTCCCTTCAGTGGATTCTGACATGCATAAACACACGCTGTGTGCTTAATTAGACCAAATGTGCTATAATTCCATAAACAATGTAGGTAACGAGGAGCCGATGCGTGTCCGTGCAGCTGTGCAAAAGAAGTAACCAGAAGAGCAGGAGGCTGGAAAAGGAGAGAAGTCTTGAACACAGCTGGAAAGGCAGCTGTTAGCAGGCAGTGCACAATGCTCAATCTCACACTTGTTTCTCCTTTCCCATGAGCCTTCACACCCCACCCCAGTTACACTTCACTCTGACCTGCCACTGCCTAGAAGAAGAGAAACGGTGCACCTCATCACTGAACGCGGCCTCCTGGAACCAGAAACAAGCTGTTGACACACCTGTGAGAAAGCTTTCAGACATGCAGACTGTGATGTGGCCTGTCAATGAAGTGACCCAAAACCTGATTCAGGTACTGCACCTTTAAGAGCACCAAAATTTTCCTTCAATTAATATTAATGTACACTCTAAAATTATTGGTTCTTTATAAATAGTAAACAGCAGTTTCATATTTATTTATTTATTTTCACTTTGCTTTACAGTGTTGTTTCTGTATTGTAGGCCTTAAAAGTGTATACATGTCCCATAGTGAGTTGTGAAAGTGTGTATTCTAGTATGTGTGGCTGCACGTGTGCACTGCAGCTAGGGGTATGAGGCCATATTTTTCACTGAGAAAATGAGCTCTCATCTGTGCCTAGTGATTCTACTCATAAATAAGCAAAGGGATGATTCACCCTTTGCCTGCACTCTGCATGTTAATAATACATTTTTATTTTGGGCCAGTTTGTTGCCACCATGGCTGGCCAGTTTATTTTCTTTTGTTTAGAGAACACCCTTTCCTGTTTAATGAACATGATGGCGTGTGATTTACACAGATATGATCATTTACGATGATGTCAATGAAAACCATTTTGTCTGCAACAATGTTTAGCAAGATTTTTGCATCTTGTTGCATTCTGTTTTTAATATGTTGCCCTTGGTATGTAGTAGTTTTGTTTGCGCCTCACAAAGGTTGAGAGAATAAAATAAATGTGATATTTATGTTATCTTCAGGTGCTTCACAATGGTACAATATTTTATATTATTAATATTATTAATATTATATTACAATACAAGAGTTGTTTTTAGCAAATATCCATGCAGTTGCATGTTCCAGATGGTTGTGAATGACTTGCTTTGCATTTTCAAAGATGTTCCAAGCATTTACTATGATGTTCTCCGTGATTCCTAGAGTGTTTCTGAGCAGAAGCTTACGTCTTCTATGCAATTTTATTTTATTTATGGTTGCCAGAGTGATGCTATGCAGTTGCTAAATTGCTCTTAGTTGTTGCTGTTTGTCGCTAGTATGTTCTGGGTAGTTGCCAGAGTGTTGCTCTGTGGGTAATAAGATGCTCTGTGTTGTTGCTAAAAGTTACTAGGGTTTTCTGGGTGACTGTCAGAGTGTTTCTCTGCAGTTTCTAAGGCATTCTGCGTTGTTATTAGGGCTGTGCGATATGGGCAAAAGAAACCAATCACAAATTTATTGAACATTATTCTGATTTTAATCACAATTTTGACACACAGAGATGTAAAAGGTAAAGGTAAATGTGTAAAGGTGTAACAAATTGTCTCTAGAACAGACCTATGGAAAAACAAATTAACTGTGTGTGTGCGCCGTCAAACACAAGTAAGGCTCCGACGTTTTGTTTTACCACTTGTCAGAAGTACTTGCGTGTACTTTTGTACGTGTCAACAGATTTGTTTTTGCCATGCATAGATAATAGATCTCTTTGTGACACATATCGCATCTTTTGTGCGCACAAGCTCATAATGCTGCAAGTGCACTGTCATGTAACAAGAACTGAATGATCGGCTTCATACTTTATATATACTGTACACATTTCAGTAGACTAATTACCTAAGACGAACACAGAGCACCCAGACACCCAGTGCTTTTTACTTTTCTCCATAAATAAAACTTGTATCAGAACTTTAGCAATGTTTTATTAGTTTGTTATCTTCTGAGAAAACAGTTGATGGGTGCAGAGCAACGGCAAAAGAACGTGCTCATTAAATGCCGAAGGAAGCGATGCACCTCACACTTTTAGACGCGATAGGTCTTAGAAGTTACCTGATCCTGCGATACATCAGCCTTTCTCCATCCTAAGTAATCCCACACCCTAGCTGTCTTTTTTGGGCACCAAGTCTTCCTATGCTGAACTTTTTTTTTTTTTGTATTTAATGAACATTTCCAATCAAATGCATAACAAATTTTACAATAGGATATTCACATTTTAGCACAACATATGTAAGTAAAAAAACAAAAAATATGAAAGAAGGAGAGAAAAAAAACAAATAAAGAACAAGAGCGGGTAAACATAACAATTACCATAGAGAAGAGGAGTTTCATTTTTGAAATACTGTATATTCACAGTTCTGGTTGCTTTACGACTTGAAAGTCCTTCAAAGAGTTTCAAAATACATTTTTACATCAACCTTGAAATGGAAGATGTTAGGCTTCCTCTCCGACCATTTACACTTGTGTATATGAAACTTGCCTAATAATATCAAGAGATACATAAACAGGAGATTCTCATCTATATATATTTTTTTCCTGTGCTGAACTCATCATGCCTGTTTATGCAGGCTATTTGTCATTAAGGTCAGTGTCCTGTTCTCGCACTCTCTTTAGGCTCTCTGTGTTATATGATTGGTTCAAACAGCATACTGTGGGAAAAATTGTGCTGTAAGGCGTTTTAGAACTCGATTTCGATACAATTTCAATTAATTGCACAGCCCTAGTTGTTATCAGCAAATTGTCCTGCAGTTAAATGTTCTTGATGGTTGTCATGATGTTATTATGTATTTTCAAAGGCGTTTCAAGCATTTGCATTGATGCTGTCTGTGGTTCCTTGGATGTTTTAGGATATTTAGTTGTTCTGTGTGGTTTTTAACACTAATCCGTGCAGTTGGATTTTTTTGATGGTTGCCAGGGTGTTGTTTTGCAGTTGTTATGGTGCACTGAGTTGCTGCTATCTGTTGATTGGATGCTTTGAATGGTTGCTAACAGGTATTAGGGTTTATGTGTGGTTGGTAGGGTGTTGCTATGCAGGAAACTAATGTCCTTGATTGAGGGTTGATCTTCATCACATTGCTGTGCAATTGATAAGGTGTTCTGGGTGGTTATCAAGACATTGCTATACAATCCCTTTGATTTTCTTAGCGGCTTCTGGGATTTTTTATTTATTTATTTATTTATTTATTTTTTTGCTGTGCCTGAATAAATGTACTGTATCAGAATCAGAATCAGTTTTATTGCCAAGTGTGCTTCACACACACAAGGAATTTGTTTTGGCAACAGAAGCTTCTAGTGTACATAAAGTGACAAGTGACAAAATTAAACGTAAAAAAAAGAAAAAGGCGATAAACATTAAACATTAAACAGAGATGCAGTTAGTCAAAAATATTGGGATGTTGAGTTGTATGTACAGATATGTTGTGAATATACAGGTTATAAGGTGATGTGTACCAATGCGAATGGAAAAAGTATTGTATTGTATATTGTTATAAGGTGCTGTGTACAAGTGCGTATGAGAAAGTATTGCACGTTTAATGCACAGTAGGAGAATATTTAACTGTTCATGAGGTGTATGGCCTGAGGAAAGAAACTTTTCCTGTGTCTGGCTGTTTTTGTGCTTGGTGCTCTGTAGCGCCGACCAGACAGTAATAGTTCAAACAGGTAGTGTGCTGGGTGCGAGGCATCCATAGTGATTTTGTGAGCCCTTTTACTCACTCTGGAAGAGTACAGTTCTTGAAGTGTAGGAAAGGTAGTGCCAGTGATTCGTTCAGCAGTCCAGACTATTCGCTGTAGTCGATAGAGGTCAGTTTTGGCAGCTGAGCTGAACCAGACGGTGATTGAAGTGCAGAGGATGGATTGGATGACAGCTGAGTAGAACTGTACGAGCAGCTCCTGTGGCAGGTTGAACTTCCTCAGCTGACAAAGAAAGCACAGTCTCTGCTAGGCTTTCTTTACAATAGAGTCTATGTGAATGTCCCAATTCAGATCCTGAGAGGTGTATGAACAAAACCGCATGATCTGAGACCCCATTTATACATTTTAGTTTTAAAATGCATAAGTTTTGCTATGGTTATGCCTTCTGTCCACACTACCCCGGAGTTTTCGAGCGCCGAAAACAGATCGTTTTGAAAAAGCTGAACAGGACGTTTTCATTTTATGAAATGCTGCTGCTCCTTCTTAGTGTGGATGGGGGAAAACAGACGTTTGAAAATGGAGGCGTGGCTGCAGACATTACAGAGTTAATTTCTCAAAATTAAGTAGCCTACAGAAAGCTCAGTCTTGCATCCTTTCCTTGTAAGCTCAGACTTCGTAAGTTTGATATGGAAAACAAACTCCAGAGAACACGTAAGGTAAATCTTCAAAGGGAACAGTGTACTTTATAATGTCATTCACATCACACTGGCTATGCTGTTTCAATATCATAACAGTAAAATAAACACATGTTATGAGGAACTGTCAATTTTAATTTTGATATTAACAACTTAACAGACACCAAAAATGTTGAGACGTCGCGTAGCTACATATTTATATGACTGTCATCTTCACTGTATGCATATTTACAACAAAACGAAGCCTATAACATGACTGTCTTCTTTCATTTTCATTAAAATACAATACATAGCCTACCCTGTCTCTTTTGCTGAATATCAGTTTTAATAATCAATAATGGCCATTATAAAAGTAGTACGTACAATAAGTTTTTACATTATAGGAAATAAAGGCAAGCAATCAGTCAAATGTGCAGAATCAGTGCATGTGCTTACATAAATTAATATATTAACTTATATTTGCCCTAAGCCAAAACACGTTACCTAAGAACAAGTAATATATTCAAAAGACCAAAGTCGGGGAATTTGTCGTTAAATATAGACAACAGGATTGATTAAAAATAACGTTTAACAAATATAGTAAGATTAGATCCAGCTGTAGATTCTTGATGAACCATCCAACATGCACAGCTCTCACCTGGGGTTCTGTGCTCAAAGCACCGGCTGACTGCCCCGAGCACAGACACCCACATATGCTGCAGCACTTGCCAGAGTGTATGTGGTCACGTGATCTGCATTTTCAGTGCCGTAGTGTGTTCAGAAACGCAAGGTGAAACACCAGTGTGGATGTGAATCATTTTCATTCTAAAACGCAGTTTTAAAACTAAAACGTATTAGTGTAAACGGGGCCTGAGCTATCATTCATGTGTGTTTCATAAACTGTACAAGATGACTTGCATAATTGAAAAGTTACAGTTAGAGTTTTTTTTCAAGTCCATAACTCTAAGAACATACAACGATAATGATGTTTGTCATAGCGAGCACCCCTAAAAATGAAGTTGCTGTTGTTACTTAAAGACTTTTCTGTATGTACAGCATGTATAAAAATCAAATGCACTGATGCTTGTGATTTGTACGTTTTTGCATCTCAAGAAAAGAGCTGATTGCTCTTCTGTTTGATCATCCAATGAACTTCTATACTCTACAACCCCTATTTTTCTCTTTCACTGCCAATCGCGCACACACATATAGACACCCTTAAGTAGAAATGTGTCTCGAATGTTAGTGAATGCCATGGAATAAATAATAGGCAAAAAAAAAAAACTGAAAAAGGCCCAGGCTCTGTTGGCTAAACAAATAGACCTTTAAGACTGCTCTTTGAAATGGCCCTTCTGTGAAGAAAAGAAGCCGTTTCCCTGTGTTAATGAGGGACTGTTTGGAGATGCAGGACTCTTAGTGTGGCATTCACTCTCATCCGCAAGAGGCGAAGCAACATTAACCAACTGATTTATTTTTTTTTTAACCCAAGGATTATACATTTTAATGAGGGAAGACATGGCTTGTTAGTGGTATTAGTCATTTGCAATGTCACAGTTAAAAATACTCCTTTTTAATGCATGCACACACACACATCTTAGCCTCACATCCATGGCATAGTCATTAAAAATAAAACCACAGGCTTTTAAGATTCCAAGCCAAAGCCAAAAGTACCGGGAAGAAAGAGTCTCTTGGAAACAATGGTGTGGAATCATCATTTGTTGTTGTTTAAGCCCTGATGAGGGTTTCTAAGGTTAAGCTGGCTTTTGATGTGTTTTTAACTCATTTTAGCCTAGCAGGGGGATTAATTTTGCCCTCTTCCCACCTCAAAAAAAACCCTCTCAAACATAAGTTCTCATTTCCAACATAGCAAGCACTTTTTATTAAAAGAAGAAGAAAAAATGAGACCAGTATCGTCTCCTCTCTGACTTCCTGCTATAATTTGAGTTAATGAAGATGTGGTCGTAGTGCGTGTGGTCCTCTGGAAAATGATGGTACATTGAAAATATTGCCATGCACTGCTTTCGTCCCTCCCAAAATTAGCTTTTTTTCCCCCTCTCTATACGCAAACTGTGGGATCCCTCTCCAGTCAGGGATGTTGACAATTACCCGTGAGATTATGGTGCATTATTTTATTTCACCATTGAAAATGAAAATAACTCCAGGCCCTTCGTGCCATATACGTGCAGGCAAATGCATTACACATGTGTTCATTTTCTCACCTTAAACTCAGGCTTTTTGAAAAGACATTAAGATGAGGCACACGGGCGATGGGCACACCAGCTTGGCCCTTCATTCTGCTCTGTTTTAGGAAAGTAACCATACAGTCTCTTAGCAAATGACAGGCATTCAGGAGGATCATCGAACCAGCTGTGTGTTTGCATGGGGGAAATTTTCACAGTCATAAAGGAGTCCGAATACATCATTCACCATATATCTGTGTTGCATTCAAGAACACCCACAGTTTTTTCTCACTTTTTTATTTGATTTGCTCTCTTGCTCTACCTGTTTGTGTAATGGACTCAATATTTTTTAGAAAACTTCTGAAATCTTTTTTTAAATTATGGTTATTACAGTTTTTTTCTATATTTATGTCTCTAGATTTACTTTACTTTTCACGCTAACATTCCAAATTTTTTATTTTTTTCATAATTGTTCAGTTTTTGAAGATGTTTGTGTTGGCAAAATGTGGTTGATGGTGTCATTTAAAATTACAACAACAACAGCCACATTAATAATAATAATAATAATAATAATAATAATAATAATAATAATAACAACTGTTTAAGGCAAGCCAGGCTCATTCTGAAAACTTAGTCCCGTGGACATTTCTTGAGACTTTGAAATACGTCCCGGGAGGTTTTTCATATCTCAAATTTCTCTCATGAGTGCCGTTCGCACCCGCTGTTCTTGCGTAAACCCACCAGAAGCCGCTATCGACTGACTGTCTGTCTGTCTGTCTGGCTGACTGAATGGCCAGCTGGCCAATCGACTGACTGACCCACCCTCCTCCTTCCCTAAACCCAACTAATTTTATCGATTGACCCGCCCACCCACTTCCCTAAACTCAACCAACAGTTTACAAAAGCCGTCCAGAAAAAGAAAAGCCCTTGTCTGATTTTACCACATTCTCACCCTGTTATTTACTTGTTCATTTTATTTTTTTGGATTCTGTTTTTGTCTTACCTGATTTTTGGCCAATACGTAAGCCATACGTACCTCTGGCGACATAGTTCACGGCCTCCAGAAACGTCCACGGGACTACGTTTTTTAGAATGAGCCTGCGTTGGTTTAAGGCTTGTGTTATGCAATACCTTCCATCTAATTTAAAATATATTGTACTTATTTGTAACTCTGGACAACAAAATTAGTCTATGTTTCTCAGGTATCACAAAGATGCAACAATTTCAATATGATTAAATAACATCATAAAGACACACGCATTCATTGCTGTACATCTGGGTTTATTTTGAAAGTCCTCAGAACAACATCCAATCAAACAAATTTAGTCCACCGACACAATAGTGTTGAGTTATGGATGGTTATTCATTTGTTTATGGCACCATTTCATCCAAAGACCTATTGTTTACATAGTTTACTATGTTACTAATGCTCGAAAACGGCGTCTTTGTAGTAAAAAGTAAGACGATGTCATAGTTGACAATGTTACTAATAAAATGAGACCACAAACTGAATAAAAAGTAAAAATTATAGTTACTACATTCTAAACAAAGCAAACAAGCATCAAAAAGTTGCATTAGTCTTTAATGTAAATATCCTACAAAATATATAAAAACAAATGCATCCCAGCACAACATCATAAGACATTAATATTAGGTTCAATTTAGGTCATGATGTTAGGTGACCAAAATTCAATGTTTAGCCAGCGTCTAAGGACAACGTTACTCTGACGTCCAATAGTGACATCAAATTACGTTGATATTTGTTTGATTTTAGGTTGTATTGGAAAGTGACCAAAATCCATCATCAAATAGATGTCAAAGTGGTAACGTCCAAACAATGTTAAGGTGTAACATGATTAGACAATGATATTTGATTGATTTTAGGTTGTTTTTATGCTGGACATTGTACATTGATGTCGGCCTGACGTTGGGTTCTGACGTCAACCTGATTTTCATTTCCAAAAAAAATCCAAGGTCCCCATGATGTTGGGGTACATTGGGGTAGGATGTCAATATGACGTCATATTGACATCCTGTGCCTGCAAGGATGGCAAAAAAGTTAATATGGACAAATTTAAAGACGATTCTCTCAGCATTTAGATTTTTTAAGCCCTCAGATTCCAGATATTTAATTTTCTATATAGCCATTATTCTACCCTAATAAAGTATGCATTAATGGAAAGCGTATTTATTCAGCTTATATTTGATGTATAAACCTGAATAAAAAAATAAATAAAATTATATATCTTTTATATATTCTAAGATATATATATATCTATATCTTTTTTTGTGATCATATTTATGTATTTTTGACTTTGCATTTATTTCCTTTTTTAGTTTAAGCCAACAAACCAATTGAACCAAATTAAGTATACTATAATATTATATATAGTACTATATAATACTATGTACGATATTAATATAAAGGCCTCAGGAAATGCATTTTGCAGTTTTGCATCATTAAAACTACTTAATTTAGTACACCCCTGAATGTTTACAAAATTCACTTTTATAGGTGACAAATGCATTTTAAAGGAACTCCTTTTTTTATTCTAGGAGCCAAAGTGTTGTTCATCACACAAGACACAGATTTTTATAATCAAATAATGTCTAGAATCAGAGTGTGTTCCTAAAATCTCATAACTTGCAAATCATGAATCAGATCAAATATTATATTTTATTATTATTTTATTATATATCTTCTATTATCATATGAAATTGTATTCAACATTCATTAACCCTTATGTGCTATTGGGTATGTTTTCATCCAGTCTTAAACTTGGCCACATCTTTTTGATGATCTTGCAGAAAACATGTTTTGTTTCAGCAAATTGAATGATTTTTTGTGACAAATCTTATTTTGGCACATATTTTGGGAATTTTTTTTTAAATTTCATTAATACTATCTGGGAAAATTGACTACACTTTTGTTATGTTTGTGGCTGTTTTTGCCCCACTGATTTCCAATATGATCACATTTTTGGATTACATATCAATGACACCATATAATCATGCATTCTTGATTGTGGCTGGTTTTCCCTGTTGGGAAGAGGTTCATTTACAAATTTTTGCTGTTGACCATTAGTTGCAGTGCAAAAAAAAGCTTAGTTTCTGGACAAAAATTATATGGTTATATGAAGTATAGTGTGTTTATGTGGGTGAGTATGTGAGAGTGACATTTGCACACTTACCTTGGTATGTTTGAGAAAATCAAAATAAGCAGCTCAGCTCTCAGAACGTAGGAAAAATAGTAAATGTATTTATGTAAGTGTAAGAGTATTTAGTGTTTTTAATAAAAAATGTCATTATAATGGAAGTCAGTGGGGCAAAAACAGCCACGGACATATAGAAAGGATAGTCAATTTGAACAGTACATAAGGGTTAACAGTATTTCTAAATATCATAATCAAACATCTGGTAACAATATCCATCTATCCTGAACTTCTTGTTACTGTATTTAATTCAACAATGCCTTCCCCGAATTTAATTTACTTCATTAAATCAGCAGGAAAGGATAGCGGATGTGAAAAACAAACTTGCCCGTTAAAGGAACATTATAGGTAGTGGCAATCCAAACCTGAGCAGCAGTCGTTAAATTGGCTTTTTAAGATTGAAAGGAGAAAAGGCAGACAGATGCGGGGCATATGCACCTGATTGGACTGTAAATGAGGGTTGAGAGATGTCTGTCTGGGCCACGCTGAGCTCAGATTGGGCCACTCTATGCTGATTACCAACTGCAGCTTTATGGTATCTGAATGTGAACTTGTATGCAGGGTCATGGGCTGCGCTCATTTCCAGACAAAGAATCATGCATGGGGAAGCCTAACTAGTTCTGATTAGTGAAGAGAGGATGGGGAGAAATGTAAAACCACTCCACGACCCTGCCTAGGTCACGGCTGGCCTTTGGGGGGCTTTCTTTCACCTTTTCTTATGCAGTTGAACCTGAATGTTCGTCTTGAGTATTTGTCAAGATCAAGCTCATTTGAACGATGTCTGGAAATTAGCATATCAGGCTCATCTGAGAGACTAAAATAAGTGTGCGAAAGGTAAAATGTATATAGAAGAACAAATGTAAAATTGAAAGTCATCAAAAGTATTAAATATATTAAACAAAATAACAAATATCACCAGAAACCACATAATGTTATAATTAAGCCACAGAATTTTATTATTTCATCCAGTAACATGTACAATTACTACATAGTTTTAAAGATTTTTTTATATAATTACTTATTTAAATAATTTTAAGCACAAATAAAAAATATTATATTATATTATATTATATTATATTATATTATATTATATTATATTATATTATATTATATTATATTATATTATATTATATTATATTATATTATATTATATTCAACAGTTCTGTCTGGTTCTTAAATCTGACTGGCTGATAGTAGTGTGATTTTCTGCAAATAACAGTACTCGTCCAGCCTCTTCACCCTTTACCCTTGTGTATTACTCCGCCCACATACAGTGACAAGCAGAGGACACTCTACAGTTTGACAAACATTGCTGCTAATGATTTACAACATAATGTACTTTTAAGGTTTTTAAATAGTTGTTTAGATTGCAACTATGCAGTTTATTTATAAGGATATTTTAAATATTTATAATTTCAGCGCGTCAACGGCGCGTCAATCCATCAGCCTGTCATACTGAGCAGAGCAAAGACTGTTGACATTTTGCCACAAGATGGCGACAAAGACCACTCAATAAGCTCTTAGAGGAGAAAACTCAAATCAAATTATTATAAAACAGGTAAGAGACATTCTAAGTTGATCTTTCTCTTTTGTATGTTGTAGTACTGTATTTATACCATATAGTAATCTGGTAGTGTTTGCTTTGCTATGCTTTGGCTTTTTCGGGGTTAATTATTGTGATATCCTGATTGCAACAAAGAAATACTGGAAAATCCCTGTAGATTGATGGAATTTCATGCCATTCAGCCATATAATTCTGAAATGTAAGCAAAATTACCTGTTTTGTCATTGCTTTAGATATTTTAGAGAATCATTTAAATGCTAGCTCTAAAGTGACGTTGGTTAAAGTAGCAACAGTATTGCTGTTCTGACGTCAACTGCAGATGTGAAGGATTAGCTGAAGAAATGTAGTTACAAAAGCATTTTTAGACTCTTAGTGTTTGATTTTCTTTTTTATATACATGATTATGAGGTCAAACTGTTGTATAATCGGAATATCACAAATGTAGCAGAGCGATATGGCTGTATATTGTCACTGGTGGGACACATATATATAATCACAATCACAACTCGCAATAATATATATCTTATCAATGTTTTTAAAGCTTTTTTATATATTTACACATTTATTGAAATCATTTTAAGCACAAATAACTATATTTTATTTTATTTTATTTGACTGATTTGTCAAAGTATTTCCGCCTTCAGTGGATAAATGTTTAAGTGAATATATTTACTCTCTTTTTTATGAATTTATTTCAGTGACTTAAATTTTTTAAGTTTGTTCTAAATAAAGTGTTACAAGACTATTAATATTTAACCCCAAAGGGTTAAAGAAGAACATTATTTGATAAATTCTTGTTTGTGCCTTTAAAGTTTTTTTTTTTTTTAAGTAAGCATCAATTTCTGCATCTACAATACCAACAGAAATGGACTCTAGCGCCTTGTGTGTCTCATTGAGATCATGTTAACCCCTGGGTTCCCCAGACTCCTACAAGATCCTCTTCACCCCTTTGAGCCATAGTAGGATGTGAAGGGTTAATCCAGAAAGAGAGGTGACCTTTATCCTTCCCGGCTCAGTCCCCTCATTTTTTTATTTTTTTTATTTTATCAAGCCTCTCCAAAGGGACTCATCATACGTGAGGCTCTGCGGAGGGAGAGAGGAGAGCATTGTCCTTATCACCTCCTCCCAGAAAGTGGGGAGTAATAGGACTTTGTAAGGAGAAATGAAGCCAGGCCCGATGGTAGCTGATTAAAAATTGACTCTGCCACATCAAAGAGAAGTTGAAGGTGAAAATGATGATCACTTCCCTCTCTCAGGGACCCACCACCATTTCTTTTATTCAACCTTGAAAGATTCGCCCTGAATGAGGAAATCTCCCCCGAGCCCACTCATTGCAGATGGAACCTGACGAATGGAGATCAGCGAGCACTTCATTCTCCATATTAGAAAAATCATATAATTCAATTTTTTAGCTAATGACATCTTTGGACAGGGGTGTTTTGTTATCAGTGTGGAGAAATTAATCTAGCCTTGAGTCCATGCGGTGACTGTAGTCTAATTGCTTTGCTTTAAGGAGGGTAACTGTGGGACATATTCCAGCATGTGTGGTGGGGAAAGTCTGGATTTTACAAACTCTGTCTAAGTCATACAGTTCTTGTCTATCTGAGAAAGACAAATGGTGTGTTCCAATTTCAATTTAGAAATAAAACCTTACAAAGAAAATATTTTATTGGAATTGATGGTTTCCTGAAGAGCCTTTAACCTCCATAGAACTTTTTTGTGCCACAATAGATGTTTTAAATAATAAAAACAAATTCAAACTAAGAAAAATATTTTTAAGGAAACGAGATCGGTTCATCTCTGCTCTGAATGAATTAACTTCTTTCTTTCTTTCTTTCTTTCTTTCTTTCTTTCTTTCTTTCTTTC
>CAIGQZ010032511.1:4011699-4025524 GCA_903798205.1 Danio tinwini
TTCTTTCTTTCTTTCTTTCTTTCTTTCTTTCTTTCTTTCTTTCTTTCTTTCTTTCTTTCTTTCTTTCTTTAAGCACAAAAAGTTTAATATACAAAGTGTTGTGGTTTCCAATAAATAGTTTTGAATAATGATAATAATAATAAATGTTTTTTGAAGAAATTACCTTGCGCCATTGAAGACTCCATAGCGCCATAAAGCTGTCATAAAGCTTTGTCATCACTGTAATAATATATATTCATTCATTAATTTTCCTTCAGCCTAGTCCCTTTATTTATCAGGGGTTGCCACAGCGGAATGAAATGCCAACTTATCCAGCATATGTTTTACACAGCGGATGCCCTTCCAGCTGCAACCCAGTACTGGGAAACATCCAAACACACTAATTCACACACATACACTACGGCCAATTTAGTTTTTTCAATTCACCTATACCAAATGCCTTTGGACTGTGGGGTAAACTGGAGCACCCAGAGGAAACCCACACCAACACAGGGAAAACATGGAAACTCCACACAGAAATTGCAACTGACCCAGGTGGGGCTCAAACCAGTGACCTTCTTGCTGTGAGGTGACAGTGCTAACCACTGAGCCACTGTGTCGCCCTAATATATATATACAGTGTTGGAGGTTTTAAGACCTTTAATTTGACAAGCCTGGTGGCCAATTTTCATTGATTTATATTCCACCAATAAGAGCAGAGCATGACGGTTTAATTAGCAGAGTAATAGCACAGTTTTGCCTAAAGTATTGCAATGCACACTACATTATGGGTGACATATCAGAGCTCAGAAGAGAACAAATTGTTGGTACATGTCTCGCTGGCACATCTGTGACCGAAAGAGCAAGTCTTTGTGATGTATTAAGAGTCACATTATCCAGGGTAATGTCAGCATACCACCAAGAAGGACGAACCACATCCAAGAGGAGTAACAGTAGTCAGTAAGGAAGCTGTCTGAAAGGGATTTCCAGGTGCTAACCCAGGTTGTATCCAGCAAACACAAAACCACAGCTGGCCAACTCAATGCAGAATTAAATGTGCATCTCAACCCTTCTGTTTCAACCAAAACAGTTCATTGGGAGCTTCACAGGGTCAATATACTGTACACTGTAAAAAATGCAGGGTTCCATACAATTCATTCTTGTTTTCCCAACACAAATCGATTAAGTTAACACTTTTAACAAATGTACGTGGATTGAATATAAAAAAAAATAATCTCAAGAATTGTGTTGTTCCAGCTCATTTTTAATTAAGTAGTTTCAACAAGTGAAAAAAAAAATGTTAGTGTGTACATAGCCAGGCTGCTATAGCCAAACCTTTGGTCACTTGTGCCAATGCCAAACATCAGTTTCCATGGTGCCAGCAGTGAAAAACTTGCGTTGTTCTGTGACGAGTCCACCTTCACTGTCTTTTCCACATTTGGGAGAGTTACAGTGTGGAGAAGCCCCAAAGAAGTGTACCAACCAGACTTTTGCATGGACAGAGTGACGCGTGGGGGTGGAACAGTGATGGTTTGGGCTGCAAAATCATGGCGTTGTCTACGCCCAATACTTGTGCTAGATGGTCGCGTCATTACTAAGGACTATGGTTTAATCTCTTAGCCAGCATCAGGACGTGGACGCACTGGGGTGCTGTTTTTGCATGTGTCAGTGTTTACGAATAGATTACATCGAAAAGAACACATCTTGACAAACTATATGTCAGTATAAAGCTACAACTCTCTAGCAGCCATTGCAGCTAGTTGTTTTTCAATGGGAAGCTTATAAAGAATGTATTTGCAAACTTTGTGTAAGTTGTACAGAACACTCTTACCTACAAGAACATACTTACCATTGTAATAACAAGACACACAGAGTCCACTGCAACAACTTTCCATCAAACACATTAAGCCCACCTACACAATGATGTTGAGTTATGGATGGTTTTTTGTTTGTTTATGTCACCGTTTCTGTCGGAGACTTGTTGTTTACACATGCTACTTACATGTGAAAATGGCATCTTTGTAGTAAAAAGCAAGACAATGTCGTAGCTTACAGTGGTACAAATAAAATGACACCACAAACTGAATAAAAAGTCAAAGTTATAGTTACTAAAATCTAAACAAAGCAGTCAAGTGTTTTGACATTCTGCATGTGCTATCTGTCAGTCTCTTTTAGCCAGTAACTTACTTTCTAGTTTGATTGATGGAGAATGTAGCTAATGGCTGCATGATAATTTCAGCATATGGTGACGTTTATTCATCTATTGGACACATCTATTGCATGTTTTATGTTTTATCCTGAGGGCAGTGCCATGTATCTAGTTATTTTAAATACATGGGTATCTAGAATAGTATCTATATCTATAGTTATAGTTATTTTAAATTGTAAAAATATTTTACAATTGTTGCTTTTGCAATTGAAATTACAGGTCAATTTACGGTCAAATTATAGTATATAAGTGTTACTTTCTTGTTTCAAAAACATAAAAAACAATGAGTGATCTTTCTAAATGATATCATGTGATTTCTTGATTTCAATGTTGTGAAAATTTATTTTATTTTGGGGCTACTCTGTATTTTTTTTTAAATTAAAGCGTATTATCATTACATCATTACAGTATGCCTAATGCAAATTATTGATATACTATTTAAAAAAATCATTATTATGACTTTATCTAAATAAACCCATAACATGCTGCTTATGAATAGTTATTAAATTAGTAGTTAGCTATTAGGTAGGATTTGGGTTGTAGAATAAGATTGTGCATAATATAAACAGCCAATATCTTAATAATAGGCAGGTAATATACATTAGTTAAAATTGTTGGTACCTAAACTTAAACTGTTAACGTAAATTATTGTTGCAATGAATTACATTTCATGGGTGTCTTCTGTTAAATGTAATATGATATATGATAGTTATATTACTCTTACAAAATCACACATTAAAATGACACATTATAATGTACAGACGGAAACAAATCAATATTATACTTTAATTATTTTGATGCTTGGCATCCCTTTAACACCTTTTGACTTATCTACATTTTGTCTGTATTGGACAGGACAGTTTAAGGAGACAGAAAGCAGTGGGAGAGCAGAAGGGGAACACAATCATGAAAAGACCTCGGGCCAGAACTCAGGAGTACCAAGACTTTGGTTCAGCCAATATGTGAGTATTTAAGCAAGTCACAAGCTCCAATTTGAGATATGAAACAGCACAGAGCCATTTTATAATGCCTCAGTTTTAACTCATGCCGTATAGTGAAGCCATTGGGTGCCATTGTTTCTGTGAAACCCGAGGTGCCATTAGCATATATAGTATAAAAAATCAACGGCAGTGAATGACAAAATGAAGGTGTCACATGGGGTCAGAAGCTCCCAATGGCAAGCTGATGTGTGCCGTGTCAGAATTTGACAACAGTGAGCGAATGCAGTGAATCAAGCTGATCTGTAATGGAGGATGACATATCTAAGCAAAATGCTAAAATACCATCTGACAGGCTCACAATAACAGCAGCATCACTCAGCCACATTCAATCTGGATTGTATTTGAAATGACACCAAAAGCATAATGTATGGGCAATTTGACCTCAATAATATTATGGTTATGGGTACTAAAAATGGCACTGTTAAAAAAACATCTTAAGCAATATATTTAAAAGTTTACCTAAATGATTGTAGGCATAGTTCGTGATATATTTATATACTGTATACACTTAAAGTTTTCGTTTTTATAGTCTCACCAAGGCTGTTTATTTTTTTCCTAGGGTTTCTGCAGGTTTTGGAAAGGTCTTTTGAAAGTCAGGCTTTTGCAATTCAAGGCTTTGTAGGGGTTTACAAATTCATAACGTCATGGCCTTAAATGTTGCAAGCATTGCAAAAAATTTATATCTTCCTCAATATTTTGTTTTCCAATACAGTTATAAAATATTTTAACCTTAATACTTAATTCTTAACCCTCTACCGCATGGTGTTGCCATATGGCAACATGATATTCATGTTTATTTCTCTGCCACTATTTCTTTAAGACCAACATAAAATTTTACATAGTTGTTGTTGTTGTTGTTGTTGTTGTTGTTGTTGCTGTTGTTGTTGTTGTTGTTGCTGTTGTTGTTGTTGTTGCTGTTGTTGCTGTTGCTGTTGCTGTTGCTGTTGTTGTTGTTGTTGTTGTTGTTGTTGTCGTCGTCGTTGTTGTTGTTGTTGTTGTTTTTGTTGTTGTTGTTGGAAAGAGAAGATCATAGCTTAGCCAATGATGTGCTTTGGTTAAGTCACATGACATGCAGTGTTTTTCTGTGACATGATTTCTGACAGATGTTTTTAGTGAGTAGTTGCTGAATGCAAATGAAAACGTCAATAAAAACAAACTGAATAAAAAGTTATAGTTACTAAATCTAAACAAAGCAGTCGAGTGTTTCGACGTTCTGCATATGCTATCTGTCAGTCTCTTTTAGACAGTAACTTGCTTTCTAGTTTGATTGATGGAGAATGTAGCCAATGGCTGCAAGATTATTTCGACATATGGTGACATTTATTCATCTATTGGACACATCTATTGCATGTTTTATTCTGAGGGCAGTGCCATGTATCTAGTTATTTTAGATGCACTGTATCTATAATAGTATCTATATCTATAGTTATAGTTGTTTTAAATTGTAACTCATGTCAGATCCATAAAAAAATCTGAGACATCACCTCCAGTATTTATGATGACATATTCACAACTCAAAAAAGTTTTCATCTGATTAGTTGTTTGTAAATTGATCAAATGTATGTGTTGCCAAAGGGCAACACTGTGCAATAGTGGAATGTGATATTGCTAATAAATCTAATTTTAATGGCAATACTTTTGATTAGATATAAATACAGGAAACAGTGTACTAGTGAGGACCACCATGTTCTATGGTAAGTGAAAGAAGGTAAGGACAAAATTGAGAATGAGATGGGTTTTAGTGACCATGAAAATGATGCAAAAAATGAATGGAATAAATAGAGGTTTAACTCAAGATATAAGATTAGATGCAAAATAAATAATTAAAATCCTGTTTTCTAATGAAATTAACAAAATTTAAGAGAGCATCTGAAAAATGACAAAATACAGATAAAGAACTATTTTTATTTAGTGTGGTCAGAGTTTTGTGGTCAAAGTTACATTGTAATCTGTCATTTTATGGTTTATTTCCGGCAGCTGGGGTGCCGGAAAAAAAAGTTAAATACCGGCACTAACATTACAAAATTTTACTGTAAAATAAAATTTCTGGTAAATTTCTGTAATTTTATGTGCATTATTTTACAGTAAATTTCGGTAATTTAACGGCTGTTATTATATGGTTTATTTCCGGAACCCCATCTGCCGGAAATAAACGGTATAATTACGGATTTTTTTTTACAGTGTACTTTTTGGCTGAATATTTATTATTATATTGATATATTTATAGTTAAGAAAGCACCTTTTAAGATATAAAGACCTAATAATTTTTAACAAATTACAAATGAAAGTACATTCAAAATGTAAATGCAGTCTAACAAGGCTTCACATAGTACAAACTACTGTACATATAAACAAATTCAACATTTGAAACACATTGAAATGCAAAAGGTTTTTGCACAAGCTTGCATTTCCATTCTTATGAATATAAGTGAAAGTCATCAGAACCAAAAAAATAATAATAATCTAACTGTCGTCTTGGCCTTATTATCCAATAGTACCGTAATTGCCATGAGATTGTGTTGTCATATCCACAATCAGTCAATTATAATAATTTTTTTTTTACCTTTCTCTATTACTGTTTCTCTCACACACCTTCTCCATAAGTCTGTTATAAAGATCAGCACAAAGAGATGAAACTCTGTCCAAATTAGGGCAGTAAACTCGCCGAAGATGAGCTGGCAAAGTGTCACATATTTACAAATGCAATTATAAACCCTGGCATCCTCCCTCCATTAAATGACAAGCAGCACAATCCAGAATGACAGTGTGTAGAATTAAAATCAAACATGCATCTTTAAAAGTTTGCACCAATAAAGGCGTCCCTTGCTCGGGCAATAAAAATTTCACACCTATTAACTCAATATCTGCACATACTCTCCGCTCTATCATTGTAATGCGACTGGGGACGTTCAAATGGATTTATAAGACAGGAAAGAGACAGAGAGAAAGAGAGAGAGAGAGAGTTCTCTAGGGAAGTCGAACCACAGTTTGCCAGTAACAGTGGCCCTGTCATGGGTTTGTGAATTTCACAGTTTAGTGCTAATAGGCAGATTAGGAAAAGAAACTAACCATGTCCACAAATCCCTTTACTTTTCTCCACTCTGTACTGCCAGTTTAAGCAAAAAAATGTATATTAATTCATGTTTGTCGTCAACTTTTATAACCTAACTGTGGCTCTATTTACACTTGGAGTTAAGATGCGGTCCATCTGATCACAAGCAGAGACGCACAAGCCAACATGGGATGTACATTGACGTACTGTACAGTATATACCTGATGTTAAGATCCATCTTTTTGATTTGGAACCTATGGGATATGTTGGTTACTGTAGTCAGAAAGTTATTTTTAGCCTCTGTGTAGCAACTCTCTATGGCAAGCTGGATTGTATTTGAGTTGACACCAAAAGCTGAGTGTATGGTCAATTTGACCTCAGTACAATTATGGTTATGGTTACTAAAATGACTGTTTATGGCACTGTTAAGAAGCATCTAAAGCAATATATTTAGAATTTTACCTCAATGATTGCTTTTAAGTCATAGTTTGTGATATATTTATATACTCTATACACTTACAGTTTAAGTTTTCAAAGTAGCTTCTCCAAGGCTGTTTATTACCTGGTGTTTAGATCCACGTTTTTGACTTGGAACATACTGTATGGGCTATGTTGGTTACTGTACGGTCAGAAAGTACATTTTTAGCCTCTTTGTAGCAACTCTCTATGTCAAGCCCAGAGTGGAAAATGCATTGTCCACATACAGATACAAAGTCAGCATACAGGAGACTAAGAGATTGAAAATAAATTTGTTACACACAATGTCTGTTTTTATTTGGTGAATACAGACAGTGTAAATAGGATTTTCTTCGGGTTGAATGAGGTTTGCTTTTGCATTTTATTTTTGAATTTATGTTAATTGAAACAGCAAATAAAAATGCACATTTCAAAGCACTTCACATGACCTTTAAAGCAATGTAACGTTCTTTATTTAAAATAAGCTCTAATAGAGCGTTTACAAGTGGCTATCAGAATTAGTAAAGAATATATAAATTAGGGCTGCACGATTTGGAGAAAAAATCTAATTGTGATTTATCTTGCAATTTGTGATTAAAATAATAATTTCATAAAAGAGATTCAGGTTTGATGTGGTGGTTTTAATAGCATCAACGAAAGAGCAAGCATAATCAGAAAGTACACTAGACTATGCTACTGTTCATCTACAAACATTTTTTCTAATCAAGTTGCCAGTTTACATGACAAATTAAGAAAATAACTAGAGTATTTTAAATTCAATTAAATTATGTATAAAATCTTATACAGTATATAGATATATATTTACAATTAGTTACATTTTTCATATGGATTTCATGACATTCATGGTGCATTGACAATGCTTTCCATACATAATTCTAGATTTTACTTCACAGCACAAGAATTCTTGTATTAAAATGTATAATTTATAAATCTATTTATATTGGTCACACTTTACAATAAGGTTCATTAGTTAATGTTAGTTAATGCATTTACTAACATGAACAAACAATGAACAATACATTTACTACAACATTTGTTCATGTTAGTTAACGTTAGTTAATAAAAATACAGATGTTCATTGTTAGTTAATGTTAATTCACGGTGCATTAACTAATGGTAACAAGCATGAGCTTGGATGTTAATAATGCATTAGTGATTGCTGAGTTATGATTAATAAATGCTGTACAAGTGTAGTTCATGATTAGTTCATGTTAGTAAATGCACTAACTAATGAACCTTATTGTAAAGTGTCACCTTTATATTTAGATATTATTTGTAAAACAATTTCGTCCTTTAATACAAGCATTTAGATACAGTTGAAGTTAGAATTATTAGCCCTATTATTAGACATACTGTAAAAATGTCCTTGCTTTGTTAAACATCATTTGGGAAATATAAAAAAAAAAAAATCAGTGGGGGGTGGTGGTTGGGGGGATAAATCTGACTTCAACTGTATATGAAATGTACCTTTAATTTTACCTGCTCAAAAAAAAAACTATTTTTAAAATGTATCAAACAAAACTCAAGTACATGCACAAAACAACATGAGCATTTATAGCTTTTTATCCCGCTTTTTGAGCGTTGTCAAGCGAGTTTAAGCGCCTGTGATTGGTCATTTTGTGAGTTTACAACTTTCATTTACTCAATGGCAGTAAAATAGGGGCTGGCGGGCTCTGCTGTAACAGTTGTCTGCTTTTTAAGTAACGTTAGTGTAATCATTTGTTGAGCTCGCTTCCCTTTGCGTAGTAATACTGTAATTGAAATCATCGCAGCTTTTGGGATTTGAAAGTTGCACCTTTTCAAATCGTGATTTTGGTTTAATCGATTAATCATGTAGGGCTAATTGTTAGTTGTTTTGTAATAATGTCATCTTCGACATTCAAAATTTTAGGAAATGTTAGTAGTGGCTTTACATGAGTAGACAAAAGCTCTTTATTTTATAGAGAACAAAATGACGAAATTAAACATGTGGTGCCTTTCACAAACAACGACATAACTAGTGGATGAACTATCATAGTACGATGCATCGTTTGGGAAATGAACGATGTAGTAACCAGTGTTTCCCCAAAACAGTAGTTTCTCTGTCGCAGATCCATCGTTTCAACCACGTTAGTTATAATGTAAAACCTCCATAATGACGCTCTAAACGGGATGGAGTAACAGCTTCTTTAGAGAAAATAACCATATTTTTTTTGTATTGTTTTTGTATTATATTGTTTTACATGCACACGCACTTAAAAAAATCCAATCTTAGTTTTAGTAAAAACATGCACTCGTTTTCTATATTAACTGAAATATACGTACTGTAAATGGCACATATAGGGCCAGTGTTTCCTTTACAAATATTATTGAGAATATTCTATGCTAAAACATAATTCTACTTAGCTAACACTAATCTCATATATAAATCATATAAATTGTTCATGGTTGTAATTTATTATTATTATTATTATTATTAATATTATTATTAATATTATTATTATTATTATTATTATTATTATTATTATTATTAAGTAGGATATTGTTTCTTTATTTTTTCTTTCTTTCTTTCTTTTTTTTTTTTGAAAAGTCTACTTTTGAAAAGTCTACTAACTGTGACATATTCAAACCACTGTAGAAATGTTCTAACCACTAGGCCCATGTCACATACAGTAGGCTACAGACACATTTCTTAATAAATAATCTACTATAAATTAATTCCATTAACCTATGCTATATATTTTTGTTTTCACAAGCTTTGGAGACGTAATGTAAATTACGCTATTAAATAAAAGTCACCTATAGCTTTCATCATGAGCCACGGCTGCGATCAAAATGTCATAAATGTTTTCAAAGTGCACTACGAAGTTCAATATGAAGATTGCTGAAACAAAACTGTAAAAATATTTTGAAAGCAAATTACACCAAAGAGAGATGACTTTAATGTTTTTATTTTTTTAAATCATTGTGAATTTAAATGTTGGATTGTTCTAAATGAATAGGGCATAGGGGGGATAACTGGGAATAGAACACAACCAGGAACTATGCTTAAATACAGCTCTAGCGGTGTAGTTACAGGCATACAAGTTTGCGACGCAGTTTGGGAATGTTCATTAGAATGATGAATTTGGAATACACTAAATCAACAAACTAAGTTTGTAATGACGGAACACATTCGACCACATCAGCATTTACATTTCAACAGCAATCCGATCTTATGCTTTCCACTATCTCTGGAAGTGACAGTTGTCACTTTAGATGCTATTTAAACTTGTATTTACCATCATCCACTTGTGATCGCAAAAACCCATCTTAATATGAGATGTAAGCAGGATGTACATTTGCATTGTTTATTTCTGACCTCATTATGCATGGAAGTACCTCAGGTAAATACATTTTAGCAAATTAATACACAGTTTGCTTGCATGGCCATATAAAGCCATATCTAGTAGCATCTTGCTCTCACTTGCTTCCTAGGCGAGAAAACAGTCCGATAACCATCTCATCTTCACAATCTCTCTATCAGACGCTCACAGGAGATGATAGCTAACACTCAGGCCCTCCGCGCTCGGTCTAACCGAATATCAAGCAGATTTTCCCACCTTAAGTTCATCTATATAGGCTATTAGAGCAGTCTGCAGTCAAATTGACTGTGACCCCCCCCGCTTCACTACAAGTCTTCCCTTCATAGTGGCGACTGGAGCATTCAGGTGAAAAAAATAAATGAGTTCATTTAGACAGCTCCATCAAAACAAGACGGAGCAAGAGGGATGACAGGACCTAACTGAGAACTCCATCTGAAGTTATCTGAGGGCCAATCGGGTCCCTCGTCCATTTCCATTTCATCAAGCCAACCTACTTCTCCATCTTCTCCCTCCATTTCCGGGCTTTTTTTTTTTTTTTTTTTGATAATGTATGCTTCCTGCATGTTTAGGGTTCATGATAGCAGCAGTATAGACATCTCCATATGAATGTAGGCAAGGCAGGGTGCAAAGAAAAGGGAATGATAAGAATTTAGTGGACCCCGCAGAAGCCCTTGGTGGTTTTTCCACCACATATCAAAAAGGGCATTAGATTCTGGCATGCTTGAGAAGTTTGGCTTGGCGGGGTTCCAGGTCGTAATAGCCGGGGATATATATGTAGGTTCTGAATAAGGTGCACTTGTGCCGCCAGTCGAATGGGGGAATAGCGGTTTGTGCTGGCAGGGCGCCTGACCACAGACGCTGCAATTGTCCCCCTCTTTGCTCACCCCCTACCCCCATCATCTTTCACACGCACAAACGCAAGTGTGCCAGGAAAGTCATTTGCTATTGAGATAGGCAAAGTCCTGGAGGAGAAGAAATGGCAATGAAAAGTTTGTTAGCCTTGAGCTGTCATGTCATGTTTATGTATAGACGGTATTGTGCAGAATATGCAGATCTGGAAAAAACATTTATTTCCATTACAAGTTGTCTGGATTATTCAGTCATTAATTGTTTGTATGCTTTTGAGTTTTCGTGAGTGTGTTTTGGTATATAAACTACTGATAATGTGTCTTCAAATAATAATATTATCATTTAGAACAATTATTTGTAGACAATTGCCATAGGTCAGTATGAAATAAAATATTGGAGGACATTTATAATGATCTATTGTCATTGTTTGCAAATAAATGATTTTGAAGACCAGCAGTTCATAAAATAGAAACACACAAACATTTTGCTCAAAACATGTGGGCTTAATGTTATGAAATGTGACCTACTTAAAATGTGTCATTGGTGAAAATTATTTTCCAGAATTTACATTTACATATATGTATACAATATTGTATATAGGTGGAGGACGAGATATAGCACTTTAGTGTTGGCATAAAATAAAATTTACAAAAGTGAAGTAATATACATAGATAGCATAATGAGGGCGGCATAGTGGTGCAGTGGGCTGCAATGACGCCTCACAGCAAGAAGGTCGCTGGTTCGAGCCTCTGCTGGGTCAGTTGGCATTTCTGTAAGCGTGGGTTTCCTCCAGGTGCTCCGGACACACAGTCCTACTGTCCAAAGACATGCACTATAGGTGAATTGGGTAAGCTAAATTGTCCGTAGTGTATGTGTGTATGTCCTGGTCCTCCAGGTTGGGGGTTGAGTGTTGGCTAAAGACCCACCTCATAAAAATGAGATGTTAGAAACACCAACATGGTGCAGATAAATATCAACTTTGATATAAATCGGCCTTGTGAGTAAGTAAGATAACGTAAAAAATGCAAATGATTTCTTTACCATTTTAAGTTATGGTTATGAAAATAAAATATCAAAGCAAGGGCAAAATAATCTTCCATATGGGTGATATCATGAAAATCAAACCATACCATCCTCAGACTATGCCAACAAAAAAAGTTGGCGGTTCATTCCGCTGTGGCAACCCCGGATTAATAAAGGGACTACGCCGGAAAAAAAATGAATGAATGAATGAATAAATGAATGAATGAATGAATGAATGAATGAATGAATGAATGAATGAATGAATGAATGATCGGGTTGATGTCAGAAACCAACGTCAGGCCCATGTCAATGTCCAACATAGGACAGATGTTGCATCATGGTCGCTTTCCGAGGCAGCCTAAAAACAACAAAATATCAACATCTAATGATGTAACTGCTTGGCATTGTTTGGGCATTATATGATGTCTAACAGACGTTGGATTTTGGTTGCCATACCTGATGAATAAATGTCAGTATTTGACATCAATATTACTGTTTGTTGGTTTAAGATGTTCGCTCAACAATGGATTTTGGTCACTTTCCAACACAACCTAAAGTCAACAAATATATCAATTTCATTCCATGTCGTTATTGATTGTCAAAATAACATTGTCCTTAGATGCTGATGACCTAACTATAACCTAGTATTAACGTCTTATGATGTTGTGTGTCAGCTGGGGTGACATGTATCTTTGGCACCATAAGGCTCTTAAGAATTTTAGAGGAATCTTGTGGACTAAAAAAGTTAAGATTTTTTTTATAAATGCAAATAGTTTTTGATGAACTTGTCCTGTTCTTAATAAATTGTTTGCCAAAAACATCTAATTATGCCATAATTATGCTGAACTTCCAGTCTGCCTTTTTGATAGTCTTAGGCTGCATCCAAAATCGCATAAATCTATACTATATAGTATGCAAAAAACAGTTTGCAAGCCGAGAAGTATGTCCGAAATCATAGAATTCAAAAAACAGTATGCGAGAAATACCCAGATGACTTATTATTTCCAGTGAGATTATGAAGGGCGCATCTGATGCATGCTATGTTATTTCATGATGCACCATGAGAGAATTAATAATGGGAGTGAAGCAACGCAACTTACGCGGGTAGGTCACGTGATGATGACAAAATGAGTAGTTGGCAATTTCGGATGCAGCCTTAGTATTTCTTATTTTAAACTCCTCCTAGACCATTACTCTGATTTTGATCAAATTTGATATTTGTTTGGCTATATGGCAAAAAATAAGAGATTTTGGTGTTGACTGATATGTTTTTTAGTTAGTTCATCAACTAAGCTGATAGCATGAGGCCAAGCTGCATTTCTATCTCTACACAGCTTTGACATATTGACCGCAAATGTAATTTGTATCTTTGTCACGTCACACTGACCAATTCGTAACACTGCCACCTATTGGTCAGACGTGAAAAACCTATCACAAATGACTGCAATTATTACTTGTAAGCCATTTTGACTAAAATAATCCTAAAATATCTTCAATTACTTATTGTTCTATCCTAACACAACCATGCCAGAAAATATTGTTAGCTATTAAGATGGGCAAAGTCTTGGAAAAAAGATGTGATGTGCTAAAAGAAGGGAGGGGGACAATGAAAAGTTTGTTAGCCTCAGGCTTCTATATGACTTTTAACATCATTTTCTAGTATTTTGCTTTTCTTTTTTTTTCACCTTCTTTTTTTTTTCTCCTCCAAACCCAGTGCAACTGTCAGATTTCTAGAGGATGCACCCAGTGTTTCTGCTAATTTTAATTGGCTCGGTAGGAATGATTTTCCATTGGGGATTAGTGCAAGCTGCTCTAATATAAGCAGGGTGGTGCTTTTGTTCATATGTGTGTGTGTGTGTGTGTGTGTGTGTGTGTGTGTGTGTGTGTGTGT
>CAIGQZ010032511.1:4051385-4080799 GCA_903798205.1 Danio tinwini
AGAGAGAGAGAGAGAGAGAGAGAGAGAGAGAGAGAGAGAGGGAGAGAAATTCCATTCAGTCAGTGCAATCCAGAAGTGAGGATTGATAGCGAGACAGAAGTGTAAAGAATGAAAAAACTTTTTTCATCTTTTATATTTTGGTTAAGGTTTGTGAGCATTGGGTTTGTCAGTGTGTGAGGCTACAGCCTTGTATAGGCTGAATGGTTCTGTTCTTAAAATAATTCAAGCAATATGAAAATTCTAATGACACTTTGATGCATTGAGTTGGGATTTTTTGCATTAGAGAAACAGGTGATATGTTTGTATTATTTGTCAGCTGTGGAGGGTGAAAAGGCAAGCAAAATGCTGACATTTTCATTACGGCTGTGCTTAAATCGCATTCATAGTCATGAGAGGATATCACATGGACTATGAATTTCAAGTGTTCTCATTTTTGTCAAAGCATGTTGCTCTTCTCTTCTGCTGTGAAACCTCTTGTGTGAAAAGTCTAAGCCAATCAGAACAAGACTCATAAACGCAAGCAATCTAGTACACTTCTTATACCTCTTTTTTTTAAAGCAGTTATGGAGATGCCAGCTAGCAGTAGTGATGCTTCACCTTAATTGTATTTTTCAGTGGAAAATGTGAATTTTTCTAGACAAAATGCTATTTTGTTGTCATTTTTTGACATTTTTTACACCCTTTTCACAAATATTAAATACTGACAGGCATTTGATTCCTTTCTGTGTTTCAACTCAAGTTTTCAATCCAAATTGGAAAACATTTTACGTATTTTAAAGGTAAAAAAACATGTTTTAATAGCGATTTAAAAGTAAAAGTTAAAAAACAATTATATTATTATTGCTTCCTTGTTAAAACAATCCAAACACATTATTTAGTAAACACCATGATGTCATGTTGATGTGTTTTATGTGTTTAGTATATGTATGCAAACAACCTGAAAACCGAAACAAAAATGGCAAACTACAGGCCCATATTTTCACAGACATCTGACACAGTTTTTTAGTGTACATGTTGTGTTTCTTTACAAAGTCTTTCTTGATAAAGTCTTTACGTGCCTGGCATGTGTAATGTAATGCACAGGCCACTTTATTAGATACACTGTCCAACTGCTCGCTAACGCAAATTTCTAACTAGCCAGTCACATGGCAGCAACACAATGCATTTAGGTATGTAGACATGGTCAAGAACTGCTGATCTACTGGAAATTTGGAGAAATCATAGGGTTTACAGAGGATGGTCAGAAAAAGAGAAAATATCCAGTGAGCGGCAGTTCTGTGGGTACAAATGTCTAGTTGATGCCAGAGGTCAGAGGAGAATGACCAGACTGGTTCGGGCTGATAGAAAGGCAACAGTAACTCAATCAACCACTCGTTACAACTGAGGTGTGCATGAGAGCATCTCTGAACGCACAACACATCCAACCTTGAGGCAGCTGGGCTACAGCAGCAGAAGACCAAACCGGGTGCCATTCTTGTCAGCTAAGAACAAGAAACTGAGGCTACAATTTGCACAGCCTCACCAAATTTGATGAGTCTCAATTTTTTGCTATGACATTCGGATGGTAGGGTCAGAATTTGGCATCAACAACATGAAAGTATGGATCCATCCTGCCTTGTATCAACGGTTCAGGCTGCTGGTGGTGGTGTAATGGTGTGGGGGATATTTTCTTGGCACACTTCGGGTCCATAAGTACCAATTGAGGATTGTGTCAATGCCAGAGCCTACCTGAGTATTGTTGCTGACCATGTTCATCCCTTTATGACCACAGAGTACCCATCTTCTGATGGCTACTTCCAGCAGAATAACGCGCCATGTCATAAAGCGTGGATCATCTCAGACTGGTTGCTTGAACATGACAATGAGTTCACTGTACTCAAGTGGCCCCTAACAGTCACCATATCCCAATCCAAAAGAGCACCTTTGGGATGTGGTGAATTGGGCAGCCTGATCTCACAAGAAAACGTAAGTATTTTACGTTTTGTCAGTTTAGTGGCTAATTCGTATAAATTCGTACGAGTTCAGTCGTACGAAAATGTATGATTTTAAAAAGGAGGCATGGCACCTAACCCCACCCCTAACCCCAACCGTCATTGGGTGATGAGCAAATCGTACTAATTTGTACGAATTAAATTGTACGAATTCATACGAGTTAGCCACTAAATAAAAAAGTTACGAATTGCCGTGAGATTGCGTTGGAAACGGGAAATTTGCATCATCAATGTGCAGCCGACAAATCTGCAGCAACTGCGTGATGCCATCATGTCAGTATGGACCAAAATCTCTTAGGAATATTTCCAGTACCTTGTTGAATCTATGCCATGAAGGATTAAGGCAGTTCTGAAAGCAAAAGGGAGTTCAATCTGGTACTAGTAAGGTGTACTTAATAGAGTGGCCGGTGAGTATAGGTGTTTTTGTGGATCTGTGTGAACAGGGATTGTTTTGACAACTTTGTCATCTGAACAAGAAACTTTTTAAAACATAAAATAAGGACTTTTTTATTATTAGAACATTGTTCTCAGGTAAATATACCCTTTTTTAACTGTTTATGTTTACTTTTTGTTTAATTTAATTTAATAAAACGTTTAATTGATGGCTTTAAAGTACATATTGGGAACATCCTGACAAATATGTGTTTGTACAAACACAAACCTGAAGCCCAAAACATTTTTCTGCCGCTCAGTAGGCTTTTAATTTTCAGGATGTGGTTTGGTGTAGATACATTAAACACCCCCGAGATTCTCATTATTCAGTGTATTTATAGCATATAAAATATTTTAAACATACTTCATTAGCAGCATGTAGCCTTGCTAATGGCTGACTGCAGTTGAACTGCTTTAAATTATAAGTAGCTTCTCAAGTTCCCATTTTAAAGTAGATCCTGCACTAGTTTGTAGGCTCTGATAAATGTTTTAAATTGTCAATGTAAATGTACTGTATAATTCAATGGGATTTTTAGGATCCCCGGTGATGTCTGTGGTTAATCATTTAAATACTTTGTGAAATGGATATCGGTTTGCAAAAGAAGAGCAACAGAACTCCCGATGTGATTACGCCGGTAATCATTTAAAGTGTCTAAACTTCACCTGCTTTGTTCTATTTATAAAACAGCCAGACTTGCGCTTATTATCTCATTCCTTTCTCCTCATTCCTGGTTTCCTCCAACATTTTTTTTTCATGTGTCAGTTTTCTTTTCCTCTCCCTGACAGTCAACCTTTACAATGAACGCATTAAGTTTTCAGCAAATTACATTTAGGCAAGCGTTTATGGTGCCAAACACTTCAGCCTTTAATCCGCTTTACTGTAGGCAGATGTATCACCCTACATTTGCTGCACTTAACATATGTAAATTTGGCAGGTAATACACATCCCGCCTGACATATTATGTTTTTATACCTGTTAAAAACACTCTGAACGCAGGATTTCTCCCACTACAGGATACTTCAAAGTAAATGCCTGCTAAGCAACATTAACAGGTGTAAACAGCGAGTCTGATGCCACTAAGCTTTGCATGACGCTTAGGTAAATTCCACTTCATTTGAAAAGCCTTCAGTTTTTTTTCTCATAGAGGCCAGTATTCACATGCCCGCTTTTGCTCTCTCTCTCTTCTGCTCCTGACCAGAGTTATCACATTTCCTCTGGGAGTGCGGTGTGCATGATTGCAACCCTGCCTTGTCAAAAATCTGCCCAGTGTTTCTATATTTCTTTGTGAGACGTCCTACTGCTGAATAATGCATGAGACCTGCTCTCATTACATCCCCCCCCCTTCTCTCTCTCTCTCTCTCTCTGTTGGTTGAGGTAGCAGAAGCGACAGCTCAGGCAGAGATGGTCACCCCTTTCCCAGCAGCCCCTGCTTCAGCTCTCATCAACTCCACTGCCCACTGCTGACAAAATGGGCTTATTTGACTCCTCACCCCGTGGCACAGATGAATAATTCACTGCTGGGGAGGCGCAGGCAGGTTTGCATTTGACAGAGCGTGGACAGTGGATTATGGGATTGCGCAGAGGTGCTTCTCTCCTAGGCTCGTCCAAGAGAGAGAGGACTTCAAACTGCAGCTGGGCCCATCGAAGGCTGGCTTTGGTAGAGTCATTGCTACTGGTACTGTAGGAAGGATTGTGTATGGAAAAAAAGGCAGATTCAAGCAGTATCTTTTTGGAAATGTAGATATAGTAGTGACAGTGGAACATGGAACATTGATAACCTTCAATAATCTTTCAATTCCATACTCTACCGTAGATGGCAGAGTACATATATGTAATTTGGGAAAAAGAACTAAAGTGTTTTAATCAAAGCTTTCATCAAAGCCATCAACCCCCATTTTTCTTTCAATTTATTTGTTGAATGGATCACAATGATCAAATCTTACCCATGGTTTTGTATGGGAGTCCCCTTCAATCAGAAAACTGCAACAAGTCATTAAGTTCCTGCCCATTCATTTAAAGCATATCAGATTACATCATTCATTCATTTTCCTTTGGCTTAGATCTTTATTTATCAGGGATCGCCACTGCGGAATGACCCACCAACTATTCTAGCATGTGTTTTACGCAGCACATGCCCTTCCAGCCACAACTTAGCACTCTCGCATTCTCTCTCTCTCACAGACACACACACACACACACACACACACACACACACACACACACACACACACACACACACACACACACACACACACACACACACACACACACACACACACACACACACACACACTATGGCCAATTTAGTTTACTAATTCCATCCAATTCACCTATACTGCATGCTACCGCAACTCTTTCGACTGTGTTCCTTGGACCACCAGGAGAAAACCCACAGGAACATGGGGAGAACATGCAAAGAGAAATACCAACTGGCCCAGCCGGGGCTCAAACCAGTGACCTTCCTGCTGTAAGGCTACATACCACTGAGCCACCGTGCTGCCTCATATCAGATAACATTCATTCATTCATTTTCTTTTCGGCTTAGTCCCTTTATTAATCTGGGGTCGCCACAGCACCCATCACTGGGAAACATCCATACACACTTATTTACTATGGACAATTTAGCCTACCCAATTCACCTATACCACATGTCTTTGGACTGTGGGGGAAACCGGAGAACCCGGAGGAAACCCACGCCAACACAGGGAGAACATGTCAACTGACCAAGCCGAGGCTCAAACCAGCAACCTTCTTGCTGTGAGGCAAGTGGCTACCCACTATGCTACCCACTATCTTTCTAAGTCACTGTTACCTCCATCTAATTTGTGTCAAATATCATCCCCCTTTACAAAATGGTGGATTGCTCAATAAAGGTGCACCCAATACATTTCAAATTTTTGCTTTAATCACACTAAAAATTAATTAAATTAATTAATTAAAATAAAGATACTAAAAAGTCCAAAATTTAAGCTGGAAAGTCAGTTGGAACATAATGACCCTGTTGTGTTTCCGATGAAACATTCAATGCTGCCTTAAAATGCTCAATAGTTGTGTTGGGTTTAAGCAACTTAAAGCAACGTGTCACTCTAGTTCACTCAAATTAATTTTCAAAAGCTTGAGTAAAATTTTTTAACTTGTATGGAAGATGATTTCATTACCTTCATGGCAAATGTGACATTCCATGTCACGCGAACAGCCTGGAGGTAATTTGCTTTTCATTGCACGCTTGCATTGACTTACGCAAATACTTAATTCCATGTTTGGTGTGGACCCAGCTATAAACCAATTGAGTTTGAGCAGTACATGCTTATGAAGTCTTGTTATCTTAATTTTATGCTATTGTTATTATTATGGGGGCGGCGTTGTTGCCTAACAGCAAGAAGGTTGCTGGTTTGAGCCGCGGCTGGGTCAGTTGCCATTTCTGTGTAGAGTTTGCATGTTCTCCCTGTGTTCGTGTAAGTTTCCTCTGGGTGCTTCGGTTTCCCCCACAAATCCAAAGACATATGCTATAGGTGAATTTGGTAAACTAAATTATCCATAGTGTATGTGTGTGAATGAGAGTGTATGCGGTTGGTGGTTCATTCCGCTGTAGTGACCCCTGATTATTAAAGGGACTAAGCCGAAAAGAAAATTAATGAATGAATGGATCAGGTCTAAATTCAAGGCTGTATAGATCATTTATAATTGCAGTCGAAATACCACTCTCTTTCTTTTTGAAGTATTTCTCCAAATTTAAAATGAGTGGTTAAGATGTGAATCCTACTGTAGGTTTTATACATCTCTGCTCCAGACATATTGATCTATGGTGGTCATACAAGACTAATTTTCTCACAGCTTCCTGTAATTTCGCTTCTTTTTGTGTCCTCAAATATGCCCCAAAAACAAAGAAGGTTCGGAGTAAATCACATTTGTTCTGTTGTTGTTGTCTCACATGATTCAGTCTGCCTACCAATATTTCACATCGTTCACCTACAGGCCGGCGAAAAGACCTTTGCGTATCCTTTAATGAGATCTGTCCTGGAAAAGTAGAAGCTGTGTCAGGCCGAAAGGACAGGATAAATAAAGTAGCACGCAATATCACACTTCTCAGGACCACCACAAAGGACTTCAGCCGCCCTTCCTGCCCAAACAAGTCAGCCGCAGTTTCTTTTCTGGATGTAGAAGGACATCGTAAGGAGGTCAGCATGCCTTTTTTCGTCTTTGCAATAAAGAGGAACCTCTTTTTACACATCCATGCTCTAATTTCCAGAAGCCCATGCCAGGCGAGTTCAGGCCTACCTTATCTGTCTTGTTAAACACAGACAAAGGGATGAATCCTTTCTCCTTTTCTCTGGTGGAGACAATAGCCAAAGTAGATAACCTAGTACTCTGGAATTAATTATCTGGCCTTTTAATTCAGGGTCGTGGTGATTAGCCCACTGTGAAGGCATTAGCATAATATTTTTGCTATCTTCCTTGTGCTGGGTCTCCTGGACCTTGTCTTTTTCGTCCCCCTGTGGAAAACCCCACTCAGCATTTCCTCTGCTACCTGCCAGTCCCTGCCTATGAATGTGATTTGAAGGAAATGAGATTTCCTCTTCATGCCAAACTGGCTGATGACAGTTCATTGCAGGGGGATAATTATAAATGGTTTTTATATATCATTGACTGCTGTGATGGTGAGAGCGATATGATGTGTTAATACAGACGTTTAGCTCCATTATTCCACATAATAAGGCCAGTGACTATGCCGCTGATTACCTCCTCTATCAAGGCAGAACTTCACAACATTCGCCAATCAGGCTTTCTGAAGCAACAATGTGTGAAAAAAAGAAACTCAACTGTGTAGCTGTTTTGAATTTAAATTCAGGGTCACAGGCAGTCTTTATATTCAGTGCATTTTGAACTGGGGAAAACTGGATGGTGCAGTAAGTGTTGTTTCAATAAAATCTTTATTTAGGCAGAATTCCAATTTGAAATGTAGTGTAAGGAATTACAGATTACAGTGACTCATGGCTACAACTTCCATTTTGCCTGACAAACTCCATTCTAAAAATATAGAAAAATAATTTACAAAAGTTTGTATTAGTTACCATTAGGTAATACATTACCTAACATGAACTATTAATGAACAACACATGTGCTAAGCATTCCTTAATCTTTGTTAATGTTAACTAAAGATATATTAACATGCTTGTTAATACATTTATTAATATGAACTGATGGTGAACAACGACTTCGTTTAGCAATACATAATCTTTGTTAATAAACTTATTGTATGTTCTAATGCATCTCTTTACATTAACAGCTTAATAAGTTAATGTTTACTTACAAATACATTAGTGCACAGTATTCAATATTCAATTCAATTCAATTCATCTTTATTTGTATAGCGCTTATACAATGTAGATTGTGTCAAAGCAGCTTCACATGGAAGTTTATAGTGAATTGAAACAGTGTCAGTTCAGTTTTCAGAGATAAGTTCAGTTCAGTTTAGGTCAGGTCAGTGTGGGTTAATAATCACTACTGAAAGTCCAAACACTGACGAGCAATTCTACAGATCCCGAACCATGCAAGCCAGTGGCAACAGCGGCGAGGAAAAAAACTACACCAATTGGCGAAAGTGAAGAATTTAAAAAACCTTGAGAGAAACCAGGCTCAGTTGGGCACGACCATTTCTCTTATGGCCAAACGTCTTGTGCGGAGCTGCAGTCTAGGCGCAGAAAGGACCTCAGCGAAGACTGTCTGTCCTTGGAGCATCACAGGAATCAGTCTCATGCTCTCCATAATGACCACTACAGCAGCTGCTCAGGATACGGCCTGGTCCGGGAACCTTGGGATCATCTTGTCGCTGGTCTTGGATCGTTTCAGTGGCACTGCATAGTCTGAGGGCCACGAGATGAGTACCCACAGGTGGAAATACAGAATAAGGAGAATAATTAGCGTAGCTGCTGTTCATAGTGTATATAAACAAGAAGCAAAATCATGTGTGGGGCACATCATGCATCATGCCGCTATGTAATGCACTGACTGTATGCTTTGCTAAAAAGATAGGTCTTTAATCTAGTTTTGAAAAGTGAGAGTGTGTCTGAGTCTTGGACATTATCAGGATGGCTATTCCAGAGTTTAGGGGCCATAAATGAGAAGGCTCGACCTCCTTTACTCGATTTTGCTATTCTAGGTACTACAAGAAGCCCTGAGTTTTGAGATCTTAAAGAGAGGGTTGGGTTGTAGCGAGACAGGAGGTTGGTTAGATAAACAGGAGCTAGATTATTTAAGGCTTTATAGGTAAGAAGCAATATTTTAAATTCAATACGAAACTTAACAAGCAGCCACTGTAAGGAGGATAAAATTGGGGTGATGTGATCATATTTTCTAGACCTGGTAAGAACTCTGGCAGCTGCATTTTGCACTAGCTGATGTTTGTTAATAGAGGATGCTGGGCAGCCAGCAAACAGAGCATTACAGTAGTCTAGCCTAGAAGTCATGAAAGCATGGACTAGCTTTTCTGCATCTGAGATGGATAGCATACTTCGCAATTTAGCAATATTTCTTAGATGAAAGAAGGCAGTTTTTGTGACATGGCATATATGATTTTCGAAGGTTAAATTGCTGTCTAATATGACACCCAGATCTTTTATAGTAGAGCTAACTCTAACTTTGTATCCCTCTAATTGCAGGTCGAGTTGTGAGAACTGCTGTGTACAGGATTTAGGCCCAATAAGTAATAATTATGTTTTGTCTGAGTTTAAGAGAAGAAAATTGTTGGTCATCCAGTCTTTAACATCTTTAATACACTCAGTTAGCTTAGACAGTTCAGACATCTCATCAGGTCTCATCTCATCAATAGTGGCATAGATAGCATGATCTAACAATGAACAACCCATTTATTTTGCAATACTAAATCGGTTTATATAAACTTACAAATGTAGAAGTGTGTTAGTAAATACTTTAGTTACCTTGTAAGAGAGAGAACTAGAAAATGACTCAGCACTACACAATTTTCAGGAAACATAAACAGCTGAATTAAGTTGTTATAAATAGTAAAAATTAAGTTTTTGTAACTAGAGATATTAAGTTGCTGTAAAAGTATTTATGTTATAAGAACTGTGAAAAATAAATTGTGATAACTAGAAAAATTATGCTTAGAACTAGAAAAATTAAGTTTTTCTAGCTACCACAACTTTATTTTGCTAGTTACTGCAATCAAAATTTTCTTGGTTTATTTTCCCTAGACCCAGATTTTTCAAAAGATGCATTTTTGGTTGGTTGATTTATGTTTTACTGATTGTGTTATGACAAAGTCTCTTAAAGGCAAGTCTCGGGCAGTGTGCTTGAGCATTCTGTGTGAATGGGGAAACATCAAATTCTCCATAATTGCTTGCCAAGTTTACGATTGAATTTCATATTAGGAATCACCAACAACAAGGCTGCGTCCAAAATCGCATACTTTCATACTATACAGTACGCTAAAATCAGTATGCGAGCTGAGTAGTATGTCCGAATTCATAGAATTCAAAAATCAGTATGCGAGAAGTGCCCGGATGACTTACTACTTCCGGCGAGATTCTGAAGTGTGCATCTCATGCACGCTGCGCTATCCCATGATGCCCCACAAGAGAATTCATGAATGGGAGTGAAGCAACGCAACTGAAGCAGGTATGTCCTGTGGCCATGACGAAATGGCGGATGCAGTACGTCCGAATTCCATACTTCTTACATTCATACTGTATAGAACGTACTTTTCTAACGGTCGAGTAGTACATTTAAATTCAAATGCAGTACCTACTGAGTAGTAAGCGGTTTCCGACGCAGCCCAACTGTCTCTTTAGTTTCATTTCTAAATGTCCAAAACACGCAAAATCTGCAGAAACTCAGGTCTGGTCCAAGCCCCTCCCCCAGAGTATCGTCAGTCTATAGCGATCGATAATTGACTCCTGTATTAGAAGGCGGGCTTTTACACAATATAACGATCGATTGTCTGGCTCCTGTACTAGTAGGCAGGGCCTTATGCACCATACTGGCAGTTACACTTTTCCCTATTCAAAAAGATAAGAGTGACATGTCTTGTGTGTTCTATAGTCTTTGGTTATGATTACTAGCATGATCACTGGATAACTACAATTCTGCCACTGAAGAAAACTACAGATTCCCTCATGCACCTAACACACACACCAGTTCCAGTTCTCTTGCTGATTGCTCACACTCAGTTTCTCACACACTTTGCTGAGTATTGTTTCGTGTAGCATTCATTACGTAAGTGTTCATCCTTGTTCCTTATTTTCCATGTTTGACCTTAACTGTTTTTTCATGTTTTTTTTGTTTTTTTTTTTGTGGTGGGCAAAGCGAGACTTCATGAAACACTGAAACAGTCAAACCAAATGTGTCAAAGCTTCGAAACGTTTCGGAACTCATCTCTACAGTGACATCTAGTGGTCATTTTTATGTACTGCTCTGCAACAGCTTCAGTAAAGAGACAGTTAAGATAATTGAGGTGTTAAACGTGTTTTATTTCAAAATTGGTCTGACATTCAAATGAAATGAATTAACTTTGAATAAATGTCTTGTTTTGGTCTAAAGTAACTTTATTAAAATACATCAAGTCATAATTTTAGAGTATTTATACAAGTCGGGATTTAAACTTGGGCCATTTGCAACACAGTTACTCTATGTTCATGCAAGGTCTACTAGGCTACATGAGAGAGTTTTCTTGTCAGTCAAACACAGATTCGCCAGGTCTCAAAACTCTTCTGAAATGGTCGATGCTTTGAACTGCTTTAATCACGTGACCTGGGGTTTCAAAACACGTTAGTCACGTGACCTGGGTGTATTGAATCACCTTAGTCATGTGATCTTGGTGTTTCGGATCATGTTTCATTGCAGTGTTTCAAAACATTTGTGCTTTGGGATCTCGACACTGTGTTTCACATCAGTTTCATGTCAGCCATTCCTACCTTTGTTTGCATGTTCGGCCTTGCATAACAGATTGGCTGGTTGATTAGTTTTCCTGTTTGTCAGTTGGGTCAAGTTGTGAAATCAAACATCATTACCCAGAACTACCTTTTATGTTTAGCAATTCTGCAGTTGTGATTTGTGGGCAGCCCTTCTTCTCAACCAATTCCAGGCAGGTGCAACACAAAGACACTTCCCATCAAATGCAATGCTAAATCCTCTGAGTTTAGCTATATGCACTGAGATCAGATGAAACCAAAAGTGTATGCATCCACTGGGGAACAGCACTCACAGACAGAACTCCGGCTACACACCCTCAGGCTTAATACCAGAGAAGAGGTAGAGGCTGTTATCTGCATTACAATATCCTGCTAATCAGCTCTTTTTGAGAGAGGAGAGGACGTCCCCTGAGGATTATTGAGATTTTTGCTACAACTTCATTTTTTTGTTTTATTTTTTGTCCTAAAAGAAGAAAATGTAAAAGCCACCCATGCATTGGAGCATTAATTTCCCATTTTTATTTCTGAACATTTGAAGCCAATTCAAAATTACTTTTCAAGGGGATTATGAAATTAGAGCACCATTTGGAGGGATTAGGCTGGTCTTAAACCCAGCTCCTGTTTGAGGTAGAGGATGAGAAGGATTCTTGCAGGAGTTCCCCCAAAATATATTGAGGAATGGAGAAGAAAAGCAGTTTGAAACATTACTTGAAATGAATGCACAGCTTAATGCATGAGTTCATTTATTCTGCTTAAAAAAATAGAGGGAGTGATAAATAAATGGGAAGCAGTTTTCTCCTAAATTATGCATGGGTTCTTAATCACTTGCTTTAACCTGAGCATGTTCATAAATCAAGAAAATTGCTATGTGTTAATTGTTGGAGCTGTTACTCCTGACATGTTCTTATTAGCAAGCCAGACACAACATTTGATTTTGCAGACATGCTACATGATACTACACAATCAGAAATAAAGGTACACAAGATTTCAATGGGTTTGTACCTTTTCAAAAGGTACAAATTTGTACCTAAAAGGTCCATATTAATACCTCTAGGGTACATACTAGTACCTAAAAAGTACAAAATTGTTACTCTTAAAAACTTTTTTGTATTAATACATACTTTAGAGGTACCAATAAGGACCCTTTAAGTACAAATGTGTACCTTTTGAAAAGGTACCACCCCAGTGGCAGCTCGCATACCTTTATTTCTGAGATTGTACAGTATAATATGATTTAAATGTTTTTGAATTCCTACAAATGTTTTCAAAAAAGCTATTAGATTGAATTTACAGTTTAATGACTTCTGTTATTGCGCCAATGGATGTTTAATTTATTTAGTTCCTTTATTAATCTGGGGTCGCCATAGCAGAATCAACTGCTAACTCATCTAGCATATGTTTTACGCAGCGGATGCCCTTCCAGCTGCAACCCATTACTGGGAAACATCCACTCTCATTCACACACACACTCATACACTATGGTCAATTTTAGCATACCCAATTCATCTGTACCACATGTCTTTGGGCTGTGGGAGAAACCGGAGCACCCGGAGGAAACCCATGCCAACACAGGGAGAACATGCAAACTCTACACAGAAACGCCAACTGACCCAGCCGAGGCTCGAACAAGCGACCTTCTTGCTGTGAGGCGAACATGCTACCCACTGCGCCACTGCGTCGCCACTGGATGTTTAATATAATAGCAAAATAAATAAATAAATACATTTATTTATTTATTTACTGTAATCGTTTATTTATTTAATTATTTTACTTTTTTTTACTTGTTTATACAATTTATTCATTATGAGCTGAATCAACACAATTCTTTTTTTGGTGGGATAACTTTATTGTTTTATGTCAACTTAAATTTGTAAAAACAATTAATTTAACTTAAATAATTTGTGTTGGGACAATATGAAGGAATTGTGTGGAACCCTGCATTTTTTTACACACACACACACATATATATATATATATATGTGAATCTATCTATATTAGAAAATATGTTTATTATGTTATAATCAGAAGGTATGTTTTAGCACAAGCTAGTATAATCTAGACAGATTGAAAACAAAAAGGCTCAACTTCAGAATTTTAATTCCTTAATCCCTTCATCTGCAGCTGCGAAAAGGGAAAGAATTAAAGACAATAAATGTGTAGCTTTGGTAACAAATGATTCATAAGATACAAGATGTGACTGCAGCGTAAATGAGGACTGTGTTAAATCCTGACATTTGTGGATGCAGCTAACTTTTTCTCGCCTAAAGCAGTTAGCAGAATTGTTTGTACATAAATCTAGGTGGCTGTGTATATTTGGACATAATTTTTGATCCCCCATTCGAACGAGTGCGTTTTATTGGTCTGCATTCAGAGATGACACCTCATTCTCAAGATCTCGGCTTCCGGGGCTTTTAATGCACTGCTAAAGGTCAGGTCATAATCACTTCTCTTTAGTCCCGCTTCCGATTTAATTGACTGTCTTCCACACATAAAGTCCCCACTTCTCACTACCTGATTACTGCAGCCAACGGATTCATACACAGATTCATGAGACTCAATCCAACCTGCTGTCTGTTTCCAACAAGACCTTTGGGAAATGTCCGTCCAGCTTAATTTCCTATCACAACTTGAAGGAATATAAATGGACACTGATATCTTATTCACAGAGTTATGTGACAACTTATGTTTTTGATTACTTTGATTACTGCAAAGTACCAAAAAGACACTATAAAGGCCAGTGCACAAAGGACAACTTATTGCAGTTGAATGTTTAAAACCAATGTAGCATTGGGACTGGCAACTTTGTTTACTTGCCTTGAGCTCTTGAAGTTTAAACTCGACTTGGTGGTACTCAATCATGAATAGTTAACCTAAGTAGACATGAATTTCAGATCAAATCGGATTTTATGGTGAGTTTAATTTCATTTTCTTTCATAACTTAAAAGAATAAGTTGTTTTGTGCCGTAGAAAAGAAGATTAAACAGTAGAAAATCACCCGAGCAGCCATTGGTGGTGTCCAAAACCAAAGTACATGGTCTAAGGGCACTCAATCAATCCCACAATGCACCGCAGTAACGACCCAGCAAACAAGTTTGTGTTTAATAGACATCTAAAGTAGACAGTTTGGCCAAAACAAGGCTAAACTTGGGCTGTCAGTGAAAATCTAATAGACATCTAAGAATAGACCAATTAGGTAGACTTTATATGTGTGATCTTTCAGTTCTGGTTATTTATCGACTAATCTAGTTTTGGCTTATTCTTAGAAGTCTATTAGATTTTCACTGATAGCCCAAATTTAGCCTTGTTTTAGCCAAGATGACTATGTTTAGACATCTATTAGACATCTTTTAAAAACAAAAAAATGCTTGCTGGGAGGTGTACAACTGATGTACACTCAACAGCTAGAAAGAATATCCACAATGTATTGTGAGAATTTGTTCGCCTAATGAATTCCTGCATCTGGCCAAATGATGGCATTCAAACAGTATAATGTACTTTTCGAAATAAATTAATTGAAAAAAATTAGAGTACTGTACATGACAGAAATCAAAATGATTTCATTACTGACAAATAGCTCACTAAGTGTTTAATCATAGAGTCTATCCAAAAAACTTAATAATCTAATCCAGCTGACAGATTTATTAGCCAGTAAAGCACAAAGAAAAACTCAGTAGACACACAACATCATAAGACATTAATCTGAAGTTACATTTAGGCAGCTAGCGTCTAAGGGCAATGTTATTTAGGCATCCAATAACAACGTGAAATGACGTTGATATTTTGTTGATTTTAGGTTGTGTTGGAAAGTGACCAAAATCCAATATCAAGCGAACATCTTAAACCAACGTCATATTGATGTCAAATACTGACATTTATTCACTAGGTATGGCAACCAAAATCCAATGTCTGATAGATGTCATATTGGTAACGTCCATATATACCACCTCAAGCTGTAACATCATTAGACGTTGATATTTGGTTGATTTAAGGTTTTATTGGAAAGTAACCAAAATGCAGTGTTGGACATTGACATCGGCCTGACATCAACCGGATTTTCATTTCCAAACAAAGTGCAGCATCCCATGACGCAAGGGTACAACGTCAATCTGACACCATTGAGACGCCCTGTACCTGCTGGGAAACAAGTTCACTCTCCTCATCACCAGTAAAAATTGTTTGGCTGTAAATGGTAAATAGCATCTTAAAAATTGCTGGTGATTAATGTAAGCGAATATTATCCCAGTGTTTACCATTCTTTAGTAAAAATAGATCACAGTAGGTTGATTTACTCATCTGACTCAGTATCTCTTTAATAAATAAAAACTTTGAAGTACAAGCTGATTGTTTGTTGCAGAAGAATTTTGTTTTTTCATGCATTCTATTCTTCATCAATCCAGAAAGGCAGCATAGCTGAAAGGTTTGTTTGAGCTGCTTTTCAACTGTACAGTGAATTTACATTTTATTCAGCCTGAGGTTAATTTAATTCCCATTTCAATTTTAGTGTAAAAGGGCCATACATTTGTCAAATGTTAAATCGTTTATTTTATATTTTATTACAAACAAGCAACCGTAGCTCGTATGAAAAAGTGACACAAAAGTAACACAACTCTTTACTTTCCTTAAAAAGTAGCTACTGTAAGTAACACACTATTGTTATGTTTATTACTTTCAATAGAAACTTTCTTCAACTCTGATAATAATATTAATCTTATACATTTTTTAATTTAGTTTCAAGCATGGCATCTCTCCCTGTCTGATTATTGCATATAGCAAATTCATACGCAGATTCATGAGACTCAATCCAACACGCTTTTCTGTTTGCCGCAAGCCCTTTGGGAAATGTCCATCCAACTTAATTTCCAATCACAACTTGAAAGAATATTAATAGACCTGCCATCCCAAAATGTGCATCCCTCATAAAAACATCTCTGATGGACTTAGATCTTCAAACGGATGTTGTATTTGAGGCTTTTGTCTGTGTACTAGCACAAAGCACACAAAAGGTTATTGTCCCTCTCTGGCTCTGGAAATATTTCCTTAAGCTCACCTCAGACCAAGCAATTTCTCCCCTTTTTTTTCTCCTCTTGCCTTTGTTTTGAAGACAAAGGTGATGAATTTGGAGCGTGTGTGAAATGCCAGGCAGACAACGGTGAAGAACGAAGTGTGTCATTTATTCTCTCAGCAGGTGTGACGCGCCGGGCCTGGTGTGAGCCTCCGTCCATTGTCCTGCCGAACACACATCCCGCTCCCTGGAGAATAGCCTCCTCTCCCCGGCCGCGTCAATCCCAGGACAGAAAACTCGCAACAAAAGGTGAAAATGAGTGTAAATTGCAGTTATTTTTCCATCCTTTCCTTTTGTAATTTGAACACTTTTTATCTGCTGGAGCAACGCTTTATATATTTATTTATTTTCTTTTTTTTCCCAGGAAAAGGAGCTTGCTGACACCTTATTCGCAGGGTTATGTGACGATGTCAGTTTCTGATTACTTCCAAATGGTGCTACGATGAAAATTGCAAACTTCAACCTGTGGAGCATCTTCGTGTTCTTTGGTTTGTCTCAGCATCATTAACAAATTTTACTTGAGCACCGTTTAATTAAAAACATTAGGATTTTGTATCTCCTATTAAGGTCATGTAAAAATGACAGAACAGAAATAATCATTTATGCCTCACAAAATACTATATACAGTAGAAGATTAAGTATTTAACGTGTCACCGTTTTTCTCAAAAAACATATTTCTAAAGGTGCTGTTGACTTTAAATTTTCACTAGATGTTGGTAACAACAAAAATTCTATATATGCAAAGAAAAAAATCTAATTAGTTTACAAAATAAGTTCATTCATTCATTCCTTCATTTTCTTTTCGGCTTAGTCCCTTTATTAATTAGGGGTTGTCACAGCAGAATGAAACGCCAACTTATCCAGCATATGTTTTACGCAGCGGATGCCCTTCCAGCTGCAACCCATCACTGGAAAGCCTCCATGCACTTTCATTTACACACATACACTACGGACAATTTTAGTTTACCTAATTCACCTATACCTGTCACAGTTGGTTGCAAGAAAGCGGACCCAGTTGCAGCAATGAACTATACAAAGGGGTTTATTGACAGAATAAGGCACAAGTGGACAGACAAAGTTATGACAAGGTCCAAACAGTAGGGGCAACAACACAGAGAAGCCAGTGGTAGAGCCAATATGGTACTAAAAGAACAGCCAGCCAGGAGTAGGAGCAACAGTGATCAAAACCAGAGCTAGATCCTGGAGCAAGCCACAAACTCCAGACTGGCAGGCCAGGGAGGTCAGGACACGGGATAGGACTGGAAAATCTTAAGACACAACAGCAAAATCAAATATAAATACTAGAAGAGAACTAGACTGACTTGGGCAATCTGATAAAACAGAAACTGAAATAAAGACTTCTAGAATCTTAAAGAGAGTAATTAAACAATCTAACAATTAAAAATCAACTATAAGACTGGGACTGACAGAAAAATAGAACAAAAGTGGTTCAAAGAATAAAAGCAAAATAAAGATTAGAACACAAAATAAATAAACAGTAGGAACAAACAAAAGAAAGTAATAGCTACAAACAAACAATAAGTAGACTAAACAAGCTAACATGGAACGAACCAGCATAGAAATGAGAACACGCAGCACAATATATAGAACAAAGCACACGAGAGACAGGTAAAAACAATCAGGATAACAAGGTCTAAATAAGAGGGTGGGGTAACTGAAAACGAAGAGGAAAGACAAGAGAAGCACATGGCCAACACAAAATAAGGCACAGCAATGTAAATAAACACAGGGCAAACAGGCAAACATTAAACACTGACAGGACAGACAATACTGTCAGGTCAGGACCATGACAAAACCAGATCTTTGTCAACTTGTGGGGAAACCGAAGTACTGGCGGAAACCCACGCGAACACAAGGTGAACATGCAAACTCCACACAAAAACGCCAACTGACCCAGCCGGAGCTTGAACCAGCCACCTTCTTGCTGTGAGGCGATTGTGCTACCCATTGCACCACCGTGCTGCCACAAATTAAATTATGTGTAATAAAATTAAATGACACAAAAAAAAAGTATTGAACACATGAAGAAAGGGAAGTGTAGAAAGACAGTGAGAGCAGAGACAGCAGCTGAAATCTCTCAGTAGTTCTTCAGCAACCTTCTGCCCTTCCTCGTTGTAAACTAATAATAGCTGCTTCAGTCCAACATCTACATTATCAGGATGATGAAGTTAAAACCAGGGTGGACAAATCAGCACACAATGATCCAAAACACAGCCAAGGAAACTCACAAATGCTTTCAGAGAAAGAAAATCAAGCTATAGAATTGCCCAGCCAATCACCTGACTTGAATTCAAAATAAAAAAAAATTTAGGTAAAGATCAGAGTTGATAGACGAGACCCACAGAACCATCTTGACTTTTGCACTCTATTGAAGTCTGTGGAAAAACTCACACCTGAGCAATACATGTGACTTCATTCTCCATATGACAGGCGACTTTAAGCTGCCATCATTAAAAATACTTTTATATAGAGTATTAAATACATTTCAGTAGTTCAGTATATTATGCTTGTGTTATTCCACTGTTATTACACATAACTATTTTTTGTTGTTATATTTTTATCTTTGTATTGTTTGGGTTTCACCAAAATCTGGTTCAATTGCATGTCAACATCTCCTTTAGAATATTTTTCCCAGAAAAAAAAAGACATGATGAATACCCCCCCACCCCCTCCACCCCCACCCCTGTCACTGTATATTGTAGATTACATTATAGTGGTGTTGTTTAAATATATATTTTTGACTTATTTAAAGACAGATAAAGACAAAATTGTAAATAAATTAAAATATAATAAAAAAAATTACATTAAATTGTTTTCATTACATTAGAATATATCATGGTCAATAAATAATGAAAACTAACCCAGAGCATAGCTGGGAAGTATGTTTATAACAACAGAAGAAGACAGTGTTCCAGGAATGCTCCCCTTACCTAAAGGAAACATTCTATCTACGTAAAGAAACTTTTCTGGCAAACTAACAGAGAACTTGCTGGGAAACAAAAGCTGTTAGCTTAGTTTTCACAAGCTGCTTTTTTGCCATTAATTTCTTTAAAAATATTGGTATTAAAATCATATTAATAAATAAAAAATTTGGTTTTGGCATCACATTAAAATATATGTACAGTACTTATGTGTAATGTTTGTTCTAAACTATCTCTGACATATTTAGCATATCAAGAGTACTGTGCCAATGCAGGCAAAATCTGCTATTTCAAAATATTAAATGTTCTTTATGTCTTCATGAGCAATGGAAATTAAGTAAATAAAATGCCAATATCTTTCTGAAATATTTTTGCTTTGGGCATTCATGAAGATATCTAAATCATGTTGTTCAAATAGTACTAGTAGAAAGCTAAAGTTGGTTTAAATCATTTTTAAGATGCTTTAATATTAGTTAATAATATGTGCTGAGACTTTAAAACAAAACAAAGATTATTTTGAGAAATGTCACATACCCATTTAAGAAATAATCATATCAGTATAAGTACCATATCTTAGCTGGATAAAGCAAAGCAGCATCTCGTTAGAAATGTTTTGATGGATGAGGATTGTAATCACAGTAAAGACGTTTACGGGAGCTGTAAGGAAAATGACATGTTAGTCTGTTATATTGATGTGCAAACAAACCATTTATGTGCATGCACACTTTTTTGACATTTTAATGTGGTCCTATTATCTCTACTTGTCTGAAATGTAAACAAGCTCTTAAAAGCTATAAACCAGCTCGTTGTGGCATACTGTGAATTATGAAGTTTTTGTTCAGTTCCTTTTTCCTCCTGTGTTTGGTTTGGTTATCGCATGTCCTTCTGGAGTCCCCTTCTGTCCTGATAACATACTGTTTTAATGCATAAGTATAGGAAACCAAATTTATATGAAACATTACATTAGTTTCTGTTATTTAAATGTGACAGGTTTTATTATTTCCCCATTCAAATGCATGAAATATAATCTTGCATGCACAAAATAGCGGACTGAAGGAGCCAGGAATTAAATTTCAAAATGACAATAATAGCTACTTTGATATGAGAGTTTTAAAGTTTCTTTTTAACATTTGTGGTCATGTTTAGCTCAACACAGGCTCATTCTGAAAATGTAGCCCTACGGTATATACATTTTTGGAGATCACGAATTATGTAGCCAGAAGTACGTATGGCTGCATTTTGTCTTTAAAATGAACGCTACAGGGCGATATGACACTGTTCCTTTTCGCGCTTTGCAGCAGAACGCTTACCTCCATGTGGACGGCTTTCCCGATTTTAACAGTTTGTCCTGTTAACTTGCCATTTACCTCGATGGAGTTGAGACACAGAGAGAAGTTGACCACGATGACAGGGTTTGAGTCCGGCGAAGAAGAGTTCCAGAAAGTGGGTAAGACAGAAACGTAGGAAAAAATATGAAACCTGATAAAAAAAATCAGGCGAGGGCTTTTCTGTTTCTGGATTTCTTTTTTAAACAGTCAGTTGGGTTTAGAGAAGTGGGTGGGCGGGTCAATCGATACTTTTGAAAACCCTATTGGTTGGGTTTATGGAAGGAAGAGGGTGGGTCAGTTGATCGGTTCAGTCAGTCATTCAGTCAGTCACTCAGTAAGTTGACAGCGACCAACTGGATTGGTGGATTTACGTGAGAACAGCAGGCACAAATAGCACTTGCGAGATAAATTTGAGATTTCAAAAATGCGTACACAGTGGCCTCTGGTGAATTTGCGAAAACAAAAACTGCAAAAAACGTAGCTCCTGAGATATATTTGGCACACTCCAGAAATGTAAATAGGGGTACGTTTTCAGAATGAGCCTGGGTTAGTTTAGCTTTTAAGTATGTCTTTTGATGTACAACAAACCATATGGACATTATTTCACCTAAAAACTAAATATTCCAAATAAATTTGTGTGAAATTTGAAGCAAACCATCCTCTGTATCCTTAACCTGAAGCATTAACACTGGCAGGCAGCAGTAGTTTGTATGAATGTTCACCGCCTGATCGTCCAGTATTTATAATGAGAACCTGATGGGATTTGAGGCAATTATGAATCAGAGAGGCTCCTACACCTGCACAAAGCAGCTTTTCCTCACAGAGAAACATTAGCTTATCTCTTTTAATCAATATGAAATATATTTGCCACTTTTACCCACTAACAGCATATTATCATGTCGGGTTACAAATTAAAACGCCACGCCACTAACTGGCTGGGGAGGAGGAATTCGACATCACAAAAATCTAATTGTTCCCATGACATTTTTCTTCAGCGGGACAATTAATTCTATCGGTCCACATAACCTTTTCCCCAAGTAGTGTACGATGGCATTTTTAGTATTCATAATGAATGGACTGCGAGTGAGAGAATGGTTAAAGCAATCATTACGTTATTTAACAAATGCATTTAATTGGATTGGACGTATAGGGAGTGTGTTTCTCAGTGACGACGAGCATTGATGTTCTGCCTGATAATTCAATATGGTAAATGGGATTGTTTTGTAGAAAGTACAATCTTCCATGCATTACTGTACTTGGTGGCCATGCCCCTCCTCCAGCTCTTCCTCCGCCCCACGCTTTTTCTTGCTTTCTCCGACTTTCAGCATCCCGTTTAATGAAAGTCGAGGTTGAGTTGTATTTCAGCACAACTGAATTTACAAAAGCAATTTACAGAAAAGGCTCACTTTGGCTACATTAGAGAGAAGCTTCCATCAGTCCGAGCCCCTCGGGGACAGAGAAGGTGCTGTACATCCGTGTCTTAAACTGAGGTGAACATCCTAATTTATTAAGTATTGATCACCACAAATGACAGTAAGTGCTACAACATTTAGTGAGCAAATAACTGACAAATTGACAGACAATTTTCTTACATTTGGAGTCTTTAATGGCTTAAGTACACAAGAAAAAGACTATAAAAAATATTATCGGCCATTGAGCATGAGAAAAACAAAAATCCATCATGGCCATTACACTTTCCTCTTGACATTGTTAAATTACCTTAATGCCTTAAACAACGGACGTGCCGGCCTCTAATGATGCATTTGGTGAGTGTTTCTTACTTTTTGCCTAAAAATTACATACTTTTATTTGATTTTTTAAATGCAGCTTGTAATGGGATACGCATTATGTGCGTGCTGCGATGCCATTATATAGTGTTAGTAGAAAGTACCTGAGATTGTATTGAAGTAAATGTGCTTAATCTAGGCAGGCTTAATCTTATTTCCATCAACAGCCTTCTTGTTCCAGGCTGTGAAAGAAATGTTAATGTGACCTCATTAATCTATTAGCCCTGATGCATGCGCATAGAGGAGCAGGCAGATCCCAATAAATAATGCATTATTTTCACCAGGCATGGCCCTCTGTAACCCGTCCCACCTCTAGGGCAATTAAAAGGGGTTAGAGTGCCTTCGATGCGCAGCTATGGCACGTGGAAGGCCAGGCGCTTGGGTTCAATATTCCTGAGCTGTAGCTGTATCCTCCAAGACCTTATTAATAACAGGAAGGAATGTATTCGAGCCGCTTTAGACTTGACCTAAAGACTTGTTTATCCCCGTGGGGGTGCGATTGTAGAGTTTTTCTGCTCAATGCCAGGCGGTGAGGGAGAGGCGTAGATGATTTTAGCTGTTTACCATTGAGAGCTCTGTACTAGCCCTCTTCCACAGGCACATCTCTGATGCAGATGCCCGGCTTGTGTTTATTTCAAAGGAGAAAAGGCGGACCCTATCGGACCCTAAAGGTCTTGAACAGAGGCAGGGAAGAAGGGAGCCCTGTAGTACCCCATTTTCACAGATACATTTCGACTGCAGGTTCACAGCCTGTGTTCAATCTCAAGCTGTTATGCACATTTTCACAGTAGAAAATAGGGTTCGGGGCCAGAGTGATTGGTTCAACCCCATCCCTAAAGGTCTCAGATGGAGCCAGGGGAGCTTCGTTTTAGGGAGGCATACTGTAGATGGTTTTAACTGTTTATCATTAGGAGCCCTGTACTACCCCCTTTTCACTGACACAGTTTCAAATTGGGATCCCAGCCAGCTTCCATTCTCAAACTGGCTTGAGCAGAATGGACATTTCTAAAGGGGAAAAGTGGGTCTAAGGCCAGAAAAATTGGTTTAGATTTGACCCTAAAGGTCTTGAACAGAGCCAGGGGAGAAGAGAGCCCCATAGTACTACATTTCCATTGACACAGATCTGGTGCAAGTTCAAGCCTGTATCGATTCTCAAGCTGTTATGCACATGTTTACAGTCAAAATTGGGGTTCAGGGCCAGAGAGATTGGTTCAGCTCCATCCCTAAAGGTCTCGGATGAAGCCAGGGGAGCTTTGTTTTAGGGAGGCGTAGATGATTTTAGCTCATTCATTAAGAGCCCTGTACTAACTTTTTTTCTCACACAGTTCTAATGTGGGATCCCAGTCAATGTCCATTCTCAAACTATACACTATGAGCATTTCCAAAACAGAAATGTGGGGTCCAGGATAGAAAAATTGGTTCAAATCTGGCCCTTAGAACTATAACAGATATGGGGAAGCCTAGGTAACTGATGATTTTAGCAGTTTACCACTGACTTCCATGAAGTACCCCTTTTCCAATGACATGGTTGTGCATGTTTACAAACTATTACATGGTATGTACATTACCAGGTTGTACATATTGATTCAATTCATCAGTTATCAGAAGCAGCTGGCACCTCAGTATCAAGTGGTGAGTGATGCATCTTTGATTCTATCTTTTTACCACTGATGGCTCTGTACCCCTTTCCCACCAAGACAGATGCAGTGTCGGTTTTCAGTCTGTGTCCATGCTTGAACTGTTATATTTCCAGAAAACCAGACCGGAACAATCGGTTCAGCTCCAGCCCTAAAGGTCTCAAATGGAGCCAGGGGAGCTCAGTGCCAGGCACAGAGGGAGGTGTAGATGATTTTAGCTGTTTATCATTGTAGTACCCCTTTTTCCACTGACATGATTCCTATGTGGCTTTCTGACCATGAATTTATACTGCAGAAAAGAAGGTTTTGGGCCTTATTGGTTTTGAATTTGTTGAACTCTTTGCTTTAAAGTCTCAAAGAGATCTAGTAGGTGGGGGTGGAGAAAGTCTTATGCTGTCTGGCAGTCTTATTAATAAACAATGCAATGCCATTGCACTAAATAACTCTGTATGTCTAAATACATATTAAACCGTGTACTGTACAAGAGAATGATCTGGTTTTCAAGAAAGAGCAAGTGAATTGAGAGTGCAATGTCAATGTATATCTAAAAAAGAAAGATTAACCTGCAATATATGTGAGCTTCTGGTACACTATAATCATTCTTATACTGTGAAGAGCAAAACAGAAATGTTGAAATGTCTGTACTGCAGTGTTTGTTTTTAGACTGGTTATAGCGTAATGGTGTGTGTATAGGTTTCTTTATGACCCATGTTTGTGGTTTCCCTAAGCCCTGCATTCGAGGAACGGATGCAATGTTATACAGAACCAATCTATTTTGGTTTGTTTTAAAAAACTAAACTACAATTGTTAACCATTGTACAATTGATAATCATTTACAATGCATTCTGTCAGTTAGTTAAACAACAACAACAAATAGAAGCATTATGTCATTGTTCTGAAGCATACAGTTTAAAAATGTCTCTGGCTCCAGAATACAAAAAAAGGCGTACGAAAGATTCATTTCAGACTTAATTTTGGACAAAGTCTGTGCTTTTGGATAATTTCACTTGTTAGTCCAAAAGGTCCTTCTCACATAATTATGGTCACATACTTTGTATATGATGTAATATGCTGCAAAAAGAGAGAACTGTCAGTTTAATGATTGTTTTTATAAGCCATTTTAAGAGTTTGAATTAAATGACTATTTCCGTTTTAACCCAAGTTCATGAGAAAGAAAAGCAGTTTTCATTTTTTAACCAAACACGCCCTTTCCAAAGCGCAGCCAAGTCAGGCATCAGCAAAAAAGCTGCCTGAAAATAGCTGTAACTTAAAGCTTAGCTTTTCAATAATTATAGCTTAGCTTTCTTTACTTATAAGAGATCCGGGGATCTGTACTGTAGGAAAAGTTAGAAATAAAAAAGTTGGTGTTAGCGTTGCGTTCTCTCATGTTTCACTCCTCAAAAGCTGCAATTATGCTGTGAAGATCAGGATTCATGCTTGGTTATCATGGGGATTGACTACACCTCCGGAGAGTTTCAGCCTAAATCAAAACTAAAAGATAAGCAGAGCTGTTTTTCTTCCTTCTTTCACTCTCTTTTGCAGAAAAAAGCCTCCTCGTTTCAAAGGGCTCTAGCATTAATTTGAAGAAATGTTCCTATCTGTGTTTGAATATTGGCAGTTCATTCCACTCAGAGGCCTCAAGCTTGTCAGGGAGACAGCGTTACTGAGGGTTCATTTTATTTTTAGTTGAAATGAATGCATGTTTATAATGGATTTGATTTGGCTGTGTAATTCCTACTAATTTGACTTTTTATATTCTGTATAGTATAGCAGGGAAGTATGCAAGTATCCAGTCCGTGTTGTTGCTCCTATTTCCCACATTTGGATAGATGACTTCAATGAGACGCTGCGATCAGATCCACTTTGTGGTATGTAAGGAGTCAACCGTAGACGTTTCAGAAGAACAGAGTCTCCAATCAGCGTCTTTGCAATGCCATGAACTGTCCATTCAAATTTCCTCTGACTCCAATAACACTTATCTTAAAGCGTTCCTTTAGTCTGCCTTCAATACCCATGCAAAATATCATTCAACCTCAAAATTGCATTGAATATAAAAATGAAAGACCTGATAATGTCCTTGACTGGAACAAGAGAGGATTTTTTTCTGCACTTGGGTCAGTGTATTTGAATAATATTAGAGAGCTGAAAGCTTCCCTGTCTTGATTCTTTAACTTCAACTCTCCTCTGGCAAATTTAGTTGAAATGTAAAACATTAATTCAGTTATCTTAAAGTCCATGCTGCCTCATTTACATTTCCAAAACCAGCCTTTAAAGGGATACTTCACTGTCATTATTTACTCACTATCAAGTTATACTAAAACTAAGAGTTTAATTCCACTTCAATTCAATTCCATTCTCAAATCTCCAATTGTCACTTTTGCGTGAACAGACAGAAATTTAGGCTAAATGAATCACCAAGAGTAACTGTGAACAACTTGAATCACTGAAAAGTAAAAAAAGCAAAGTTCAAATTTACAACATTCATTTATTCATTTTATTTTTGGTTAAATCCCTTTATTAATACGCAGTCGCCACAGCGGAATGAACCACCAACTTATCCAGCATATATTTTACGGAGCTGATGCCCTTCCAGCTGAAATCCATAACTGGGAAACATCCATACACACTCATTCACTCATACACTAAGGGCAATTTTAGCTTACCCAATTCACCTATACCACATGTCTTTGGACTTGTAAGGGAAACGCATGCGAACACAGGCAGAACATGCAAACTCCACACAGAAATGCCAACTGACCCAGCAGAGGCCTGAACCAGCTACCTTCTTGCTGTGAGGTGACAGCACTACCCACTGTGCCACCGCGTCGCCCCAAAATTACAACTTTTTTTAGTTAAACGTATAAGGTTATTAGTGTTAACTACAACTTAACCATTAAAATACCATTAAACAATTGCATATATAATATTTATATTATTCTAATATTTATAAAACTAAATATTTTAATATAATAAAATATTTTGAAATACTAGAATTAATAAAAGTGTAATAAAACTGTATATATCCATGTATAATGATTAAAAGAGCATGACTATTGTAAAAACCAACCCAGGCTCATTCTGATTACGTACTGCTATATACGTACCGATATACGTTTTTGTTTTCGCGATATTGCCAGAGGCCACTGTGTACGTTCTGATTGATCGACTGACCCACCTTTCCTAAACCCAACCAATAGTGTTTTAAAAAGCACCGGTTGACCCGCCCACTCCCTACCCTAAACCCAACTGCAGTGTTTTAAAGAGCAATCCAAAAAAAAGCCCTCTGATTTTTGGCACATTTTCACATTTTACCACATTCTCACTCTGTTATTTACTAGTTTTTTTTATTTTTTAGCTTCTGTTTTTGTCTTACCTGCTTTCTGGAGTCGTTCTTCACCGAACTCAAACCCAGTTGTCACGGTCAACTCTGCTCTGTGTCTCAAGTCCACCGATGTACATGGCGAGTTACTGGACAACTGGTAACTGCAGAAAAGCCGTGCACGTGTAGGTAAGCAGTCAGCTGGTAAGCGCGAAAAGGAACTGCATTATACCGCCCAGTAGCATTTGTTCTAAGCCAGCGTCAAGACATGGGGTGCTGTTTTTGCATGTCAGTGTTTATGAATAAATTACACTAAAAAGCACAGGAGTAATCTTGACAAACTATACATCAGTCTAACGCTACAACTCTCAAGCAGCCATTGTAACTAGCTGTTTTTTAATAGGAAGCTTATAAAGAATGTATTTGCTAAATTTGTGTAAGTTGTACAGAAAACGCTTATTAAATATGGAGTTCATATCATCATAATAACAAGACACACACACACACATATACATTGCTGTACATCAGGGTTTATTTTGAAAGGTAAGAGTCCACAGAACAACATCTCATTGAACACATTTAGACCACTGACACAATAGTGTTGAATTATGGATAGTTATTTGTTTATTCATGTCACCGTTTCTGCCGGAGACCTGTTGTTTCCATTGTTCACTATGTTACTTGCATGCAAAAAAAATGGCGTCTTTGTAGTAAAAAGGCAAGTCGATGAAAACAAGATGAAATGCAGCCACACGTAGCTCTGGCTACATAATTCACGATTTCCAGAAATGTATATACTGTAGGGCTACGTTTTCAGAATGAGCCTATGCTGGTAAAAACATTAAAAGCTTAAATTGGATTAAAAATAATCAAAATAAAAGATAATACAGAATATTAATAGACACTGTACTAGCAGGTAAATAAAAAACACTAATCCCTAAGCAATCACAATGCTAAAATAACACTGCGCACAAGGCCTCAGATCTGCACAATTATAAAACAATTTTAGCATTCTTTAGGGTCAATGTTAAGGCTTTAACACGGTCACTGTAATCACATGGAAAAACGTTATTATATGCAGAAAAACAACATGAGTGTGAGTAAAGGAAAAAAATAACTTTAATCACATTTTTAAGTGTTATCCTTGTTTAGTTTATCTTCCAAGGATAATGTATGCTGTCGCTCTGGAAAACAGCAAGAGGAAGAGCTGATGAACGGCCAGCTCTCAGAGCGCAGGGACACAAGGCTACATTCACAGGAAATGGTTTGAATAATTGGAAATGTGGAGTCAAAATGTGTTTCTGAGAAGGAGGGGGTGGAGGGAGAGACATTGGTCTAAATACATTACGCAGCTAATGGGTTATTTCAATGCACACCAGGGTCAGGGGTTCACGAGGCGATGCGTTTAGTGAGGACGATCATCTGTCCTGCTGGACGGACCTCAGGAACGGGGCCGCTGGACTGTCCCTTATGATGCTAATTTTCATGCCTAATTTCCTCTACCAAACAGACCTTGTGTCTTCTTTGCACATCACTTTCAAAAGGGCGTTATAGTTTAGAAAGAGGAATGTCCAACAAAAATTTTGCCCTATTGCTCTTTCGGTCATGTTTTGAGGTGAAAGGCTACATGTAAAAACTATTTTTCATGCAAATAAAATGTTGTAAAACAACAGAGTAGCATTTTTAAGTGTTTCTTTTTTAGCACTTAATCCATTTTTGTATGTAGATTTTGATTAGAATGTGTATATATGTGATGGAGAGAGCGTGGCTGAACACCCAGAAAGATGGGAGAGCAAGTGGAGACACCGGCGGCTGGTCAGTGGCGGCTGGTCAGAAATAATTAATAATACCTGTTTTCTCTAGTGATTAGGCCGGAGAGACACCGTCTTAAGGGAGCAGGAGAGACCAGTTAAGAGAGAGAGAAAGCTAAGCGACTGCACACTCAGCTGAACATGGGTTGTGTTAAAATTTAAAAGTAAAATTTG
>CAIGQZ010032511.1:4090799-4104051 GCA_903798205.1 Danio tinwini
TTTTTTTTTTTTAGATAAGCACCAGATTTGGCTTCAGTACTGACTAATCTAATGTATTGGCACACATATAATATTGTATAGCTTCCTATTAAAAATATAAATTAAAAAAATAGATTTGTGAGGGGTGTACATATATATACTGAGCACTATACTAATAAACAACCAATGTCTTAATAATAGGCAGGTATAGAGAGAATTGGGACTTAAAGTAAAGTGTTACCAAAAATGTTTTAAAGAAATGTTGTTGTTGTTGTTGTTTTTTCAATATATAATGATTGGAGTTCATGTATGTGAGTATCTATGATTTTAAAAAACTACATTTGAAACTTTTTTTCAAGTCTATACTCATAATTTGACCAAAAAACTTATTTTTACCTATTTGACCAACTAACTAATTTAACTATATTATCCAGCAAACTTCACTGAAGAGCTGTTGTGAATATTATTTCATTAATGTACTTCAAGGCTTAAACTCTTAAACTCTTTAAACATGTTTTTTCCCCTCTGAAATATCTGGATCACTCACTGCAATACTCAACAAAGTGGCACTAACAGTTGATGGGGCCACTCATCTAGTATTGAACTTCCCATTGCAATGGGCTTTCAAACCGAATTACAGCATGAGGCCCATTTATACGGGCACCTTCATGGAGTCCTGCTGTATCATATTCAATTGCATGATTCATTGACAAAATGCTTTTAAAAGTTCCTCACGCTTCAACTTATTTTATTTTTCCTCCCCTTTGTTTCATTTGTTCTCCCAGGGGCTCCCTTTATTTCCTGGCATAAACAAGCAGCTACAAGATTTATGGGAATGATGTGAAACAGTTTGAGTAGTTTTCTATCAATCTGACCATTTTGCCATCGACTTCATGAGCATCTGATTCCTGCGTAATATGCCAGCTTTTTGCTTAGCGTCTGGAGAATTGAAGCGTGCGAGTTGTTTACGAGAGCGTAAGGTTTGTTGTTAATGACGCTAAAGCTTCAATCCACTCATTTGTAGCGTGTTTTGCTACGACATGGCAGGGGTTCAGTGCTGTCCCTCATTAAAAATAAGTCATTAATCATGCTATGGAAAGCGACCAGCAGTCGTAACGCTCACATCAGGAGCTACACAACCAAAAAAAAAAAAAAAAAACAACGACTTAGCTAATAGTTTAAGTGTACACACCAAACTTAGCATAGCGGCTAATGTTATTCCAAACAGCGAGCATGAATGCATTCTGCCGCCCATTTGCATATAATTCCGGACTTCAGAAATTCCTGTTCAGTGATTTAAGACCTTCAAAACACAACAGCTCATTTGAATAATAATGATCATAAACTATCGCCCGGAGCAGTGTGTGTACGTACATCAAACATCGGCCCTTCATAACATGGTAAACAAGAAAACAATGATGGCGGGCTGCGTAATTTATGCTTTTTGTGTTATGTCACTCTACTTTTAATTGAGTCTAAAGGCAAGCGTTTTTTTTTTCCCTTTGAGTCGTTGTTTATGATTGATTCTGTCTTTAAAGGAATAACATTGCGGTGGACAGCAATATTCAGACCTCCATTAACCTCGCAGATGTCTGAGCTACTCAAGTATGAACACATTTGCATTTCTCTTTCGTTTGAGAAGGCGTTCGCTAAGAGCCGCTAAGACAGACTCGTTCTATTAACCGCACTTTTTTATGCAAGCGCACAGCTGTCGACATACAAATCAATTTGTGTCACTTTGAAGGCGTTATGATTGCTTGACATCAAAAATATGGGGCAATTAAGATCATCAGGCATGTAGCCTTTGGCTTTTTGATGCTGAATATTTAAAGTTTTTGATGTATTGGCCAGTAAGCATAGAAAGACTGACCACAAATGTGTTCAATAGTTGTACCTCCCCCAACCCCAGTGTCCGGTTTCATTAAACAGTAATGCGAAGGTGGGCACATTCATTAAGTTGTTGGTTTTTTTCATCTAAGCATTCATTTCTAACAATGATTGTCTTGAGGAACTAGGTAGTTTAAAGATTCTAAGATTTAAATTTCTGTCTGTTTCTAGATTTAAAGGGTAAGTGCTTCTATAATGCTTGTGCTTTTGCATCCTTTTTGAAACTTAAAAGCGTCTGTGCCTAATTACCGCAATTGCATAGAAATCAATCTTGAAAATTTCTATCCAGGTAATGATCCAGGTGCAAAATGAAAACCATTAATATTATTATTAATAATATTATTATTAGTAGTAGTAGTAGTATAATTGGCAATTGGTAGTTACCACTGTTGCCTTACAGCAAGAATGTCACTGGTTTGAGTCCCAGCTGAGTTGGCATTTGTTATGTGGAGTTTGCATGTTCTCTCTGATTTCCTATTTGCTTCGGTTTCCCCCCACAGTCCAAAGACATGCAATTGGCCGTAGTGTATAAGTGTGTGTGAATGCGAGAGTATATGGGTGTTTTCCAGTACTGGGTGTTTTCCAAAACATATGCTGGAATAGTTGGCAGTTCATTCCGCTGTGGCGACAAATAAATAAGGGACTTAACCGAAGGAAAAAGAATGAATTATTATTATCATTATTGTATTAATTTCTTTTTAAATTTAATTTTAAATCTAAAATGCAGTACAGAGTGAATGATTGCTCATTTTATTTTAGAAAGGACATATTCTCATTTTGAAGACCTAAAGCTAAAAAGAATAAAAGTAAAATAAAAACTAATTAAAATAAACTATATAGGCATCTTAAAAACTATTATCATCGAAGACAAAATTACACAACTACAACTTAACTACAATTTTAAAATTAAAATAAATATAAAAAATAAAGTCTTAAATATAGATATAAGTCTTATATAAACCACAATAATAATAATAATAATAATAATAATAATAATAATAATAATAATAATAATAATAATAATAATAATTATTATTATTATTATTATTATTATATTAATAATAATAATAATAATAATAATAATAATAATAATAATAATGTGTATTTTACATTGCTTTATATTGTCTAAAAAGTCTTAATTTGACCTTCCATAATTTAAGGACTTCAAAAAATATTTCAATGTCTTAAATTCATGAAGTTATTCAAATAACAACAATTAAAAAGCAGCATTTGTGTATGACAGTCAGGACGCGGTCCACTCGGTGTAAGGCACACAGTGAGGAATGGCCAAATAGCAGGTGTCTCGCTGTTCAATGCACTGCAGTCCCATCAATCATGGCCAATATGACAAGCAGAACCATTTCCATTCTGCTCTCTGCATGTTTTATTCACAAAATATCCATACAAGCCCCCCCTCTTCCATCCTCCTCCTCCTTGTTCACCAGATGTGCCTAAATCTCAAGTTAGACCTCTTATTTTTGTGATCTCAATGTAAATTGAAAAGAAACATAATAAACTTTATCTGTAACTTTTGTCCATTACTTGTTACAAGGGTACTGTGTTTAAGTTGCCTTTTTCTTTATAGCAGCTCAAACTGTGAATCTAGTCATTCTCCTCTGACCTCTTGCATCAACAAGCTGTTTTGCCCACATTTTTACTCATGTGAAAGTGCATATGGTACATCTTTTAAATCACCATATCCAATTTAGTGTTGGTTATAAAATTATTTTTCATTGCTTTTTAGATGGTTTGTTTTTGAAGTGCATTAAGAAATATTACATGCAGCTTAAGGGTATCAAAGAATGCATAACCTTTAACAAGTTAAAATTATTTGATTATTTATAGTCAGTGACAAAGAAGAAAAGGACTATACTTAAGACTGTTCAGGTCCAGCAACTCCAAACCCCTTTGAAATTTAGCACTGTAAGTACAACACATTATTGTTAATTATTTAGCATGTCTTATAAGATGATGATATAACACTTATATTTTTATATTTATTGCAATTTTGCTTAAATTTTTATATTTATATATACACAGGATTTACAGTTTTTCCCAATTGTTTACACACATTTTCTGAAAGCATGTCTCATATTGTCAGAACTATACACACAAATCACAAAACACATACACACATAGAGCAAAACCCTTTAATTATCCTGCAAAATCAAACTTTACATTCAAAACAATGTAATTTCTTCACAAAATGATGTTTTGTTTTCAAATGACACCCACAAACCATCACATGAATAGACATTTATAAGAAACAGTTGATCACATTCACTGATATGCTTAATGTAAAATACTATGACCACTTCTTCTCCATCATAATGACTTACTGTAAGCATTTTTGTGTTACACTTACTACAGACAGTGCATAGGCCTACATAAGTGCACTGTAATTTTTTTCAGAATACTATTTTTATACAAAATACACGGTATCAAATATATTTTACTGTATTTTTCCCACAAAAACAGTGTACACAGTGTTCATCCAACCAACACAAAGTTGCACATAACGTGGTCTACATATGCCAACAGAACTATTTGAATAATTACAGTTAAAAAAATAATAATAATAAAAATGGATGGGTGGATTTCGGTCATACACTTTCCATCCCCAGGCAGGAAAAAACTCCTCAATAGGAATGAGAAATGGAGAATATAAGATGAGCTACTTATGTGTGACAGATGTTTACCTATGTGATGAGTTAGTATGCAAAGTAGGACAACTGACTTTACAATTTTTAATTACAGTGTGTACTTGTGAAAACAAGAGATTTTTCTTCATGAAAATTGTGCCAAATGTAGAGAATTGTGTGTAGTGTTTTGAAAAAAGTGTGTTTTAAACCTGCAATTTGAGTGTAAAGCAGCGATTGTGCTTGTAGTTTAGCAGAATTGGTTCAGGGAGTTGGTGCATAAGTTACATGTTGTATTCATTGTGTCTGAAGTACAAGTAATTGTGTGTAAACAATTGGAAAAAGCTGTAATCAATAAGCAAGGTAAGCGACCGCTTATGGCCCTTATATATTTGGTCCCCCAAATATATACCTAAGCATAAAATATACCTATAAATTATATATAACATAATTTTCTATCATATTTTGTATGATGAGAGTCTAAAAAAAATAAGTTTAATGTTTATTACATTACAAATGTGCAAATATGTCCCCCACCCTCAATCATGGAGCAGTCTAGCAGTCAAACTAGGTAAAGATTTAGTTTTAAAAACAAAAATGGTTTATATATAATTTTTTGTTGTGAATCAATTTTAAGAAAACAAATCATTTAAAAAGTTTTACAAGATGTTTTACGTGTTGTTATTATTTTGCATTAAGACAAAATGTAGAAAAAGTGATTGAGTGATATAAAAATAAGAACAGCAAAATAAATAAATTCAAATAAATTAAAGTACAAAAGAGGCATTTTAGAACTTTCAGGCCCCATGGCCGGAATTGTGTAGGACCCCCAAATCACAAAATCCGCCCCTGTATCTAGGCTTACAATATCAAAATAGTTCAGTATTTTGAGATTGTGAGTTCAGAATCCAGATATATTTGTTACCGGCAATGTGTGAAATCCGGCATTTTACAGAATGCCTAGGAAATGTATAAAATGCCTAAAATAGAATGTCAAAATATGAAATCATTGCTACCCTACACATTGCCTAGGCATTCTTTAGTCCATGGCTGAGATTACACAGATGCTCTCCCATAACGTTTCCCTGTGGATTGTTGTGTGACCATGTCGGAAGGGAGTGTAGTGCCAGAATAGGAATCACGCCATGTTGACGTGCAATGATGATTCTATGATGAATTATCTCAAGTAAATTCCGATGCTGCTAAAAACTTCTTTTTTTTTTTTTTAACCGAACCAGTTACCAAAAATTGCTCTTCTGACACTGCCTAAATGCTACCTGTCATTCTATATAATGCCTAGGAAAAGTATGCCAAATCTTTACAAAAACTGATTTTTTATGCTTTGCCTAAAACCATCAGGCATTCTATACATTTCCTTGGCATTCTATACAATATTGGGATTTCACACATTGCTGGTAACATATACATTATCAAATCTTGAATACAGTGTATTTTTACATCCCTAATGTAGTAGATGCATTGCTCTAAATGACACTGAAATCTACTCAAGGTGATGTAGATTATATTTAAGTAAATAATTTGCAAGATTAGCATAATTAGCACAACTGAATTCACTATGAGACACTCATTTAAATAAGATTCAGCATATCACTGTGGATATGAACAGACGTAGACTTCATTAATTTGTATGCATTGCCTTAAAGCATGTTGATTATTTTTAAATACAGACATAATAATGCTAACTAAAGCCTTTATTCATTGTTGATAAAAAAAAAAACACCAAATATATACTTTAAATTAGTCATTTAACTTACAATACATGTTTGATTATTTTCACTACTATATACTGCATTGCCAGACATTTATATGCAAAGCTTTCCTGTGGTAACATGCCGAGTCTTTACCGCTGAATAGGATTTTCCCACCAGGCCGTTTTTCTTAAATGGCAGATTACTTTACACATCATTGTACATTAAGGCATGGACTCTGCCAAAGATAGAATTCCTTGCTCAGCGGCTGCTGGAAAACATACAGACCACATAGGAGGTGCTGCCATGATTTCCAGTCCATTGCACAGGGCATGTTTGTGACAGAGATCCTGCTTGCCTTTCGTTAACATGTAGTATAGACACACATGCATACATACAGCACCTCAGTGTTTTGACAGCTGGGCATCCTGTTGTCATACACAAGACCTCAGGCCTCAGTTTGAAGGTTCTTCTGTCACTCAGCCATCATTCTACATGAGCTACTCATCATGCTGAAGAACAACACACAGAAGGAGAAGAGAAACGCTGGCAGAGAGAGAATCAGACACATGAAGACTCAAACAGGACAGGAGGAGAGTTAGAGGGATAGGCACGTATTTTATACAGTATAACTGTTCATTGCAACACACAGTAGTACTGTTTCAGTTCTATACACAATCATTTTTTTAATTTTTTTGATTTTTTATGTTATTTAAAAAAATTGAAAGGCACTTTTAATGGTACGGTTCTGTACAGCTCACTTTTGGGGGCTTTTCTGCTGCATTCTGTACCTACTGTACATGGGACTTCTTTTTTTTTTATTGTCACCGCAAGTGAGGTTCCAAGAAATTCATGCTGTTACCAAAACCATTTGATATTATGACAGCTGACATAATCATATGGCATATGATTACCGATTGGTCCAAGATTAGTGTCGCTACCCATGTAAATTGTCAGTAGAAGCCACTGCTGTTGATTTGCAAGACTAAACATTTTTTTTACAAGCGCATGAAAAGGATACCTGAAATCACAGCATCATGGTCAGTAGAAGACAGCATGGGCTCATTCTGAAAACATAGCCCCTATATACAGTACATTTCTGTAGGTTGCGAATTATGTAGCCAGAAGTATGTATGGCTGCATTTCGTCCTTAAAATGAATGCTACAGGGTGGTATGACGCCAGTCTTTCGAGCTAGTAGCTGACCACTTACCACTGTAAGGACAGTTTGTCAAGTGGCACGCTGCGTATGTTGGGACACTTGAGACCCACAAAAAACGGTTCCAAAAAGCAGATAAGACAAAAGCAGAAGCCAAAAAATAAAATAAACAAGTAAATAACAGGGTGACAATATGGTAAAATCTTAAAACATCATAAAAATCAGGGGCTTTTCTTTTTCTGGATTGCTTTTCAAAACACTGTCGGTTGGATTTAGGGTAGTGGGTGGGTGGGTGGATCGGTTGATCGGTTGATCAGTCAGACAGTCAGTCAGTCAACAGTGGTCTCTGGTGGATTTACGTGAGAAGAGCAAGCACAAATGGCACTCACAAGATCCTCTGGTGGATTCGCGAAAACAAAAACTGCAAAAAAATATATCTCCTGGGATGTATTTGGAGCTCGTCAGAAATGTATATAGGGCTACATTTTCAGAATGAGCCTGGGCGAGGTCCAGATGTTCTTCTTGTTGGTATCAGAGAAGCATATCCAGCAAGAGCTAAACGGGATGGCTTGGAAAAAAAAAAACATTTCTCAGGATGTCACAGCAGTAAAGGCGGCACGAGTAAAGCTAAATACTACCCATTTCAAGCAGTACTAAACTGCAGTGTAAATCCAATCTGGCCCAAGCAAAACCAAACTGAACTGAACCATACCACACAGTTGAAACGCAACTTAAAAAACAGTCATGTGTGCTCCGTAATCCCCTTATCAAAAACAAATGAACAACGATCTGGCAGTTTTACTGTTGGTTCGTTATGCTGCAGTTTGGTGCTGTCAAGTGAGTGGTGAATGAATTGTTTTATAGGGCACAACTGTCTTCTTGTTTTGTAATAGCTTGGCTTGTGTATACAACTGTGTCAAAGCTAAAGCTCATATACTGTATATTTGTACTGTTGCAAAAGAAATATTGTTAATTACATCAGAAATGGACTTTATGTTCTTGTCATGTCAGGTGACTTACATTGTTGACAAAATCTTCTATTTGAGAAAAGAACTGTGCATCTGGCTAATTTTTATGACGCTATGTCTACATCAGGCACAACCGTTGTTTAGTCAAGTCGAAAGTTTCCATTTGTACCTTTTCAGAGTTATGTGACTCACACCTAATGTACTACAGTATAGACACAACGATTTTTAATTCAAGTATGGTAACATTTTATTACATTTTGTCAAAATAGATTACAACTACTGTCAGGCTGTCTAAACAAATTGTGTCAAAACAAATGTTACAAATCATTTGTGATTAATTCAGTGAATAATTTAAGTAGCCCATAAAGAGAAGTAACTCATAAGAGAAGTCAGAAAGAGTAATAAAAAGTGTCTGTATTTACCCCTTTGGTTGATATATTTATTTATATATTATTTATTTTGCTGATCCGACAACATTTTATGTATAGTAAAACACTAACACCAATAAAGATCTTCGAAAATTGAATATTAAAAGAGATACAGGCAAATTATATATTTCTTTGTATTAATAAAAAACAGAGAGGCAGAAAAAGAGAGATAGAAAGACAGAAAGAAGGAGGGGAACTGGATAAAGGGGGAGGATACTGAAGGTTAGCTGTATAGCTAAAGGCTAATGTTTATTTGGGTGCTCATAACTAGCCTGAGCCCCACATCTTTAATGCATTACTCCTCACCAGTGGAAACGTCTATTGCCAATTAGTCCTCTGGTTTACCTTGGCTCTCCCAAATGACTGTGAAATGAAAGGTGAAGGCGAAAGAGAGAAATGCAAGTTAGTAATTACAGAGGTTTGTGCGGAGGCGGCAGCAGGCTGTAAATGCAGACTCGCGCCACATCCTCCCAAATTCTGTTGTGCCTGGGCTCTTTCCAGCCCCACGCAAAGGCCCAGCCGCTCACCACCCGTAATTATCATCCAGGGCTGGCTAATTAATTTTGTATAATTTCTGTTTGCTTAAGACATTCTGAGCTTATTTATATCTAGCCATCTCTGGCTGACACTCTGCTGAATGTGCTGACTCCCACTGCCTCCAGTCTGAGCTGGTTATATTTACTCTTCTGGTTTTGATCAACCTAGGCTCACTGGAAATATGTGCATGTGGCGCCATTTCTGAAAAGTTTCAAAATGATGATAATAGCGCATTCTGTTTTATTCAAAACAGATTATCTAGAAACTGGTCACAAAAGGTTTTATTTGAGTTAATGGGTGGTTATGTTTCATAGCAGTTTGGAAATTAAATGCACTGCTTAGTTATTTAAAAAAAGTTAAATGTATAGCTGGCATTGACACACTGCACATTACATTAGATAGTGTACAACTGTTGCTGGCACAACAGCTTAAATAAGTCTACACAAAACACATCACTAAGAAATTTTTCCAGAATTGATTGTACTGTTGTCGAAAATAGTGCAATAAGTACCTTGAGTATGTCATAATGGGCTATATTTGCTTCTATCAAGTCACCTTTCTCGCAACTAGACACTGTTTTGTAAAAACGAATGAAATTTGTATCTGAGAAAAGTTGTGCACAAACATTTTGCTGTTGCAACAGTTTCAACCTGCTTACACAAATGCTCTAAATCCATTTGCCCTGTTATTGGAAGTAATGCAAGCGGGCACATTGAGTACCTTAAAAAATTAATCTGTTTGCTTTTGCGAGAAAAAGTAAAGAAATGGTACTCTTTTACATATTGTCCAAAAAATGGCTAATTGCACAAATTCGCTCAATTTGGTTCATTTAATTCAAATGATTTTTAAAAGGATGCCTGAAACTCCACCCTTAAAATGGGGATGAACAAATATAACTAAAATGCACAACCCAGGATCATTCTGAAAATGTAGCCGTACATACATTTCTGGAGAGAGCCAAATACATCCCAGGAGCTAAGTTTTTTTGCAGTTTTTGTTTTTCGCGAATTCACCAGAGGCCGCTGTGTATGCTTTTTCAGATCTCAAATTTCTCTTGTGAGTGCCATCGATCAATTGACATTACATTACATTCCCTCCCTAAACCCAACCAATAGTGTTTTTAAAAGCACTGCTTGACCTATCCACCCACTTTCCTAAACCCAACTGACAGTTTTCAAAAGCAAATCAGACAAAGAAAAGCCTGCGCCTGATTTTTACCACATTTTCAGATTTTACCACATTCTCACCCAGTTATTTACTTGTTTATTTTATTTTTGGCTTCTGTTTTTGTTTTACCCGCCTTCTGGAACTGTTCTTTGCCGAACTCAAAACCACTCATCGGGGTCAACTTCTCTCTACGTCTCAGGTCTGCAGACGTACAAGGCAAGCTACTGGACACACTGCTAACAGTGGGAAAGCCGTACATATGGCCATAGAGGTAAGCGGTCAGCTGGTAAGCGTGAAAAGGAACGGCATCATACTGCCTCAAAGCAATCGTTTTAAAGACGAAATGCAGTGATGCGTACTTTTGGCTACATAATTCAAGATCTCCAGAAATGAATATAGGGCTACGTTTTCAGAATAAGCCTATGTTAAAATGTAAAAATGAGATTGCACAGAATCATACCAATTAGCCACTAAATCAAAAAGTTCCCTTGATATTCTCTTGAGATTGCATTGGCTTTTTTTGTATTGCATTATTTACAAGTATAGACACTGTGTTGTGTTAGTTGTTGTACATATGAAATACTTTGGAAATCAAATGTGAGCAGCCCTAAAAGTTTAATGTTCTGTTGTCTTTGAAAATAGCCTAACACCTATTCTATAAACCCGAAACCAGTAGCATGTAACAGACATGCAACAAACACAAATGTAAAATATGCATTTGGTGAAACCACCATGCAACTTTGGCTGTACTTTCATTTATTATTTTTCACAAAATTCCTACTTTTCATTCCAAGTGTACCAGTTGAGTTTACCATGTTAGAAAAGCCATACAAGTGTAGCTGGATATGTCATGCAAATGTCAAAATGTATTAGTTTGCAAATCATGCACTATGGGAATAAAATAATGCGCAAGAATCCACACAAAAATATGACAATTAAAGGGGTCAGAAGAATAAAACAAATAGCAATTGACAGTGTTTGACTTATTTGAGCTGGAATCTGTCATGAAGTATATGCACTATTATATTTTTAACCTAAATGGGTTATGCAGTAATTACCACAAAAGTTCAACAGACTTCATGACTGTGTATTTTTTATAAGCATTCATAGTTCTACACCACCCATTTCTTTCTGTTATAGATATTCTTTCCTCAAGAAGCTGCCACCATTGCACTTATCCCAGCAGACATCGCAGTGCCAAGTTTGAACGATTTAAATGGAATCGATGGAATTTATTTCTACCTGTAAAATTGCACACTTTTCACTATTTTTCTAATTGCTTGTATTACAGGTCTAATTATACAAGCAACTGTCAGACAGCCGATGAGTGTGTGTCATCGCTGCCGGTGCAGTGTATTTCCATACAGCCTGTCAGGAAGACTTTTTTTTGCCAGTCTAATGCTGCCCCCCACTGCTTCAATAGAGAACATTTATTATCCCGTAATTACTCGGGGCCCTGGTAGAGGCTATAGCCTGGGTCGCCCGGGTGCACATCTATTATCTTCACCTGTTAATTCATTTGGTGTGACGTAACAAGCGCTCGGTAATAACAAATGTGCCGGAGCCCAGCTTTGGCAATTAAAAGCAGCGGGGGGCTCCTATTTTGATGGTCCAAATTGTGACATCCATCATAGGACACAAGCAGTAGCACAGTGGGATGACAGATGCCACCCTGATGGCAAGGCTAACTAACTGCCTGTCCCACTGAAATAACTGTCCTCCCCCACCCTCCCATTCCCACTGCAGCTGCAAATTATCTCATGAAGACTGACCCGCCGGATCAGGGCTCACGCAGTATCTAGAAAGAGAGACCTAGGGATGGTCTGATTAATTTTAACATCGAAGAGCCAGGGACACTATCTGATAAGTCATCCAAAATCCCACTGCCAAGAAATGACAGACATTAAAGTTTTAGAAATAGGCAGGGTTTGTACATCTTTTTCAATGTCGCCATGTGTGTCTTCTGGAGGAATGTTTCAAAACCTAGTGAACTTCCTGCTCCCTATGTAGGTCCCTTCCTACAGTAGGTAGGGTCCTAACAATCATGGAAACTCGGTAATTTAGAATGCTATATGTAGACAGAGTGTTTTAGACGGGAAATCCAATAGATTTTGGCAGTGGGTTTCTTGCATGACAGTCTAAACACATACCTACAAAAAAAAAAACCTCAAAGCAATATTTCAGAATCTATTTGTACTGTTGTCAAAAATAAGACAAGTCCATGGAGTACAACAGAAATGATCAGGCTTGGTAACAATCTACAATATGGTGCTACACTGCAAAAAATGTTTTTTCTTACTTAGATTTTTTATCTTGTTTCTAGTCCAAATATATAAAAATTCTTAAAACAAGAAGCATTTTCTAGACAAGCAAAACATATTGTCTTGTTTTAAGAAATAATATGCCGAAATTATGTACATTTTTCTTAATACAAGCAAAATAATTTGCCAATGGGGTAAGCAAAATAATAATAAGTTCTTTCTTTTGACATAAGACTGTTTTGCTTACCCAATTGCATGTGTGTAACATTTGTTTTTGTTTTTATAAAAGGTCTTAAAATGTAAACAACTTATAAAAAAACATCCTATAATGTAAATAAATTGTAATTTAATAAGAATATGTCAATAACTCAATTTTGACAAAAATGTCAGACAGAACCTTATAATTCTAAGGTGACGATTTAACCAGTTGCTAAGACAGACCAGTCTATTGACATTATCGGGGACAACACAGACACACACACACACACACACACACACACACACACACACACACACACA
>CAIGQZ010032511.1:4162114-4189137 GCA_903798205.1 Danio tinwini
ATCTATCTATCTATCTATCTATCTATCTATCTATCTATCTATCTATCCATCCATCTATCCATAGTATTTTAAACTACCTTGTATCAAATTAAATAATGTACATTGTAGTAGTTATATGCACATACCAAAATATGATGTAATTAATTATAGTGAAAGTTAGTGAACGTTTAGATTGTTATGAGAAATATAACAATCTAAAATGAATGTTGTGCACTGGCATCATTAAGCCATTAGGTGGAGCTGCGTTTGTAGGAAAAAAAAAGATTTGTTAGTGAACAGCGCCATCTTGTGGAAGATCACTGACTGAATATTTTTTGTAAAAAGCATATTTAGTTGTAGGCAACTTACAAAAAATAGTGACTTAAATATTAAATCAAATAATATAATGCTGTAGAATGTTTTTTAAGGATTTTATAAGTAATTATTCAAACAATTATTTTAGTAGGAGGAGCAAGCATGGTTATAGGCGATTGTTATATATATATATATATATATATATATATAAACACAATTTTATGTTATGATTATAATATAAACATTCTAAATTTAATTATGAACACATATAAAAGATTAAAAAACATTCCTATTAGTTCAGAGCATAACTAAATATAATAAAAAAACACACACACATATAAAAATGTAAGAAATTCATATTAAAACAATTAATTGACACATTAAACTAATTTAATAAACTCTATTATAAAATATTATAAAATCTACATATACCGACATAAAAAACAATAGGACATTTTTTTCCCCAAAGATTTCTTGAATTTATTCAAATATTTATGTACCCACAGATGAAAATATCATCAAATATAATAATGCAAAATTGAGAACATAGAACTAACGACTGGAAGACAAAATATGGGCAGAAGTTTGGTAAGGCAAGCTCTATTGAACACATTTTCAAAAGGGTTAATAGGCAGTGTCAGTCAGGACTTCAAATCAAGCTGGATTTCATAATACATCATAAAAACACTCAAGGAATTATCATCAGCAAACACTGCAAATGCTCAGATCACAACTGACTAGTGCTCTGCGAGAGATGTGAACAGTTAAACACACATATTCTGTCAGGTGCCATGCAAAACCATCATAAACTGTAGAGTTTTTTTATGAATTCTGAGTGTTTAACAAAAATGCAGCACTTACAGATTATGTGAATATCAACATAAACCGAAAATATCAAAGACACACAGCACTATTTAATATCAAAATCTGATATTACTATTACAACACTACATCTATAAAATGACAGTGTATTAAGTGTGTATTAGCTGCGTTACTCTGGCAGTTAATAAGTGAATCTGAAATCACAAGATCAGTGGGTGTTGTTCAAAATCAGATCCAGATCTCCACCATTTGAATGTCATTATTTCTTACCCAAATCCCCACCAGTCGATCTACCAAAACAACTAAAGTTAACTTCTAAGTCAAAGTCATACCTACTTCAGCAAAAGCAGTGGTGGATGTATAAAAACCACTGTGCTGTGATTCGTAAGGCCCAGCCTTTCACATTAGCTTCCTCATAGCAAAGTCTCCTCCGTCTGGATCCATAAAGCACTCCGCTAGTTTCAGTATCAACCCCTCCATGCCTAAATCAGCCACTAGAGGGTTTTTTTCCACATTTAATTTTTTCACTAAAGTCTTTTACGTGCCTTCACCATTAGCTTCTTCCTGCTTCGGTTCAGAATCAGCCAAGCGCTGGCTTTTCTCTTCATCATTCCCTGCATCCCAAAATAAAAAGGGACAATATTGTTAGCGAAAGCACTTACAGAAATCAGGATATTTTAATAAAAATTTAAGTTTGTAAAGTTTTATGGCAAATGTTGGCATTGAAAAGCCAGATCTGAAAGTTTTTAAAAGGTTGAAGTCAGCAGAAGTCAATTTTCATCCCGCTAACATGTTTCTAACAAATATATCATTCTTTTAGCCCTTATATCCTGTTAAACTGTGCTTTTGTCATTCTGTTGCACTGTCACAAAAACCAATACCTCATATGTGTAAACGTACCTGGCAATAAAGCTTTTTCTGATTATAATAAATGTTTGATTAACATTTCTAGCATTGTCCGATGGCTAACATGTTTTAGCATGTTGTTAAAATACTCAGCATATTGATAGCATGAATTAACGTTTCTAGCATGTCTATTATACTGTAAGCATATGTTGACAGCAAATTTCTATTGAATTAGTATGGTCTTAAAGTTTAAAATAACATTTGAGCTTGATGTTTGACAGTCAATTCAGTTCCTGGAGGGCCGCAGATCTGCAGTTTAGTTCCAACCCTAACTAAACAAACCTGATCCAACTAATTGAGTCCTTGAGGTTTGTTTGAGTCCTACTGGTGAGGCTGTGGTCACACTGCACTTTTCTCCCCATACACTTCCATTTATACGCACGCGAATACGTCAGACCGGAAACGCAAGGTTGTGCGTCAAGTTTCGCAGATCGCTGCGGTTGAAAGTTTAAGCTTGGTGAACTCTGACCTGTGAAATTGCATCACTTAAAGCTGCAGTCACACTTGAGCTTGAGTTTGAGCTTGCGAAATTCTGTCGTATGGCACTGCAAAAAGGGGTGGGATTAATCAAGATGATTAGACATTTAAAAAGGGAGTGATTGCTCCATATTTTAAATTTATGTCCAGAGAGGTTATGTTTTGATTCTTGGTTGGTCTTGCGCAGTCAAGTGATGCGATTTCGCAGCTCAGAGTTCACCAAGCTTGAACTTTGCAATGCAGTGAATGGCGAAACTTGTCGCACAAGCTTGCGTTTCTGGTCTGACGCATTCGCATGCGTATGAATGGAAGCCTATAGGGAGAAAAGTGCAGTGTGACAGCAGCTTAAGTGTGTTGAAGCAGGGTTTGAACTAAACTTTGCAGGTCTGCGGCAGGAACTGAGATTGACACCCCTGTTCTAGTATGATGCTAGCATGTATTGTAAAAGATATGAAGATTAACAGAAAAGGCTCTAATTTGTAATTTTAGACCCAAGGATTTATGAACTGCCTTTAGGTGTTTAAAACTATTTTTGTTTTCCCCTCCATATCGCACACACCTGAACATTAATGGTCATAAATGACCATGTTCCCTCTATGATGATTGGTATATTGTTAACTTGAATTAGCATGTTGCTACCAGCATGTTGCTTAGAGTAATTGCAAAGCTTTGCTAATGATATCTAGCTGGATAATAGTGAGATCAAAATGTCCTCTGGTGGATGTGTTAAATTTGATTTAAGATTAAATGTTCAAAAGTTTTAACACACTTAATAAAAGTCTAAAGGATTGTTTTTGTGATTTTAGTAGTTGTTTTTACAAAAGCTGCAAGTCTGATCAGTTATAAAATATATAACATGCGTTAGAATTTTAAATGTCTGACTCAAGTTTGAAGGTTGTAAAAATGTTGTTTCAGAAAAAGCTTAAACAGCATGTTGGCTTTGTTAGGTCAAGATAACTAGCATTTCTTTAATGCCCTACAGCAAAGCAGGCTGTTTAGCAGTAGCTGCTCTGCTTTTTCCCAGGAATGCCCTCAGCTAAAACAGGCCTATATTTGATAAAAAACACATCAATGTTTGTCTTGAGCTAAAACTGTTGTGGGAAGCCACTAACATGCCCTCTAAAATCTTTAGTTTGCCCAAAGCAGGCTTGTCTAATACATTATTGATGGGCAGCCTGCCTCTCAGTGCCATATTACATGACCGGCTCTCATGTTGTTTGTGATTAGTTAAGGAGACTGTAGTGACCTGGTTTGCCGATGCTGAGCTCAGACAGCGTTTGGGAGAGTCCGCTAGCATCCAGCCCACCAGAGGATCCCAGGATGTCGTGTACAGCATTGCGTCTGCCGGTCCTTCCAGAGGCGATGAAGTCTTCATACGTCACCTCGACATCAGTCATATCTAACGCGTTTCAACATAGCAGGGCCTGCCGAAGAGAAAGCTTTTCTTTAAAACTGCTGTGACTTGGAGTTAATACTCTTTCAACTTAAAAATCCATGATTTTAATCAGATTTGACCCTAAAGAGATATGGAAACTTTTTAAAAGCTGCAGTATTTTGCCAAAATTACATTAAGATATACAACCAATTACAAACTTTAATTTTATTACATTTCATGTTGAGGTTATTTTGGAGTTACATACAAATTGATATAAAAAATGTAATGTTTTAGCCATATTTATTACACTCATGGGGCTGAATTTTGTTGACATTTTGTTTGCCAATTGACAAACCATTGAAGTATACGAAAATGTATCTCTTTTTATGCACATTAAAAAAAGTGTTTGTTGTAAGGTTGTAAAAAGGATAGTTTATCCATAAATTGACGTTTACTCACACTCAAGTGGTTCCAAACATTTATGAATAGTTGAACAGTTGAACATAAAAGACATTTTTAAGAAAGCTGAAAACAATTTAACCATTCTTAACCCTTTAAGAGAAGTAAAGAAGACAACACTGTCCCTTTAAGAGCCACAGATATATAGATTTATTAATATTTTATTGTGGATGTCTCAATAAAATTTTCAGAAAGTTCAAATAAATGCTCATGCTATATATTTTGTTTATTTTTCAGGTGAACTGTCCTTTTAAGAGCCACAGTTATACGTAGCTATTCATATTTTATTTGTGGATGTTTCAATAAAATTTTCAGAAAGTTCAAATAAATGCTCATGCTATATATTTTGGTTGCATTTGTGAGATAAAAAATATAAAATTGTGCATGAAAATGTCTTTTTCATAATGTAATTACTAATATATTTTTTTAACTTACTACTGGGCCACATGTAGGTTCCAATTTTGGGGGGGATTTGTGAAAGTTAAAAATATTAATTATATTTTATTATGTTATGTTATTCATTTATTTATTAATTCATGCATTCAATTTTTTTTCCACTTGTCAGTCAAGTTAGCCTTTTCATTCCAAACTGTCCAGATATGCAGCAGAAAAAGAAATAGACATATTTTAAAAACATATTTTTTATGATCCCAAACCTCTAAATGCAAGTCATAAATGTCAAACAACTGTTTCTATTACTGGTTAGCAATTGAACAAACCATTAGGAATCCCAAACAATGTAAAGATCACATAAGGAGGCATATAATCTGGGCTCAATAAGAAGATAAGCTTGGATGAGACTGTTTATTCAGTCTCACAACTGCAATCTCATGCATTTCTAATTAATGCATTTCTAATTTAATCTATTCTTTTTTTTATGTTGTGTGAAAATTAAAATGTCCCATGAATTAATTTTAATATTAGAGTCCCCACTATACAACATTTTCCCGAGATGTGTCATCATTATACAATATTATTGCAATTTTAAAAATATTTAGATTTTCTGTGATGCATCGCAACTTCAAATTATGCCCCCAAAGAAAACTTTGGCAACATCCGTTTTAACTTAACAGAAACACCTCTCTATTTGTTTATCTCACTATGGGTTTATTGCTACATGGCAAAATGGGATTATCAAGTAGGTAAACTGACCAACAGATTAATGAGAAGCTGTTATAAATGTTGTATGCATAAATGTTTCTGCAATGCCTCCATTTTTAGTTTAGGCAGAAGGCAGGGTTTCATCAGGTTTCACAGTTAAATTTAAGACATTTTAAAGACGATTATGTTTCTAGACTTATTTTGCAATTTTAGACTTAAAAATGGGCTAAATGTTAAGGAAATGTTAAGAATATCCAAGTTAGAACAGATTTTCACTTGCTTTATCAAAAATTATTAAAATTTAATACATTAAACAATACAATAATAATAATAATAATAATAATAATAATAATAATAATAACAATATTGTTTGAATATTTTTTTATAATTTTCAAATATATCCATTCACAAACCCTATAACCTTTACCATGAATAGAATAAAACATAGCTGTCAATTACTTCAGTCTACAATAATAATAATAATAATAATAATAATAATAATAATAATAAATTAGGTCAGGTCAGTATCCTTAGCAGTAAATAAATAAAGAACTTTTTTAAGCAAATGTTACTGTAAGGAAAGTAATTAAATGCTATTTTTAAATAAAAAGTTTAAGTGAGATGGATTGTTAGTGATTGTTAATGGCCAGATTGGGTAGCTATACATGAACAAAGAAAAATTAAGACCTGTTAAAAAAAGATTTAAGACCTACAACACAACATTTCAGTAGATTTAAGACTTTTTAAGGCCTAAAATTTAGCCTTTGAGATTTTAGTCTTTTTAGGACCCAGTGGATACCCTAGAAGGTGACCCTGCTTGCATGAAAACACCACCACCTATAGTGAACTGTAAAGAAATCGATTTTAATATTCAACCAAATAGTATAATAAAATTTTGGTGATATATTATCAATTTGGAAATCCATGTATTGCTTCAGTATCGCCACAGAAAATATCAAAACAGATGTGGCACAAATCTGCAAGATTATCTGGAATATTGTTGAACTAAATATCAGGCATGGGATGTAAGGATGGTCTTCCCTGAGCTCACGGTTATATTTAGCTCATGTTATCATCTCAGCACAGTCATTCTCAGCTGTTGCCTTTAAAATGATGCCACTGTGTGGAGAAACATCCAAAAGGAGGTCATCATTACACGGCTGATTCACAGTACTAAAATAAAAGGAAAAAACATGAAAAATTGTGTTGGATTTCATATACAATTCCATTCCAAATTGCTTTACCTGATGTGGCTATACCCAAACATGTACTATTTTTTTAAGTTAAGTGAAATTAAATATAAACTAAATTTATAAAACAAGAAAAAATATTTAATTAAAGAAATATTTCATATTATTGTAATTTAGTTTAAATACTATATTAAAATTCTAAACGAACACAAAAGCAATACAAACTATATAAATGTATTTTTTTATTAAATTAAATACAACAAAAACAAAGGATAATGAGGTGGCGCAGTGGGTAGCGCTGTCACCTCACAGCAAGAAGGTTGCTGGTTTGAGCCTTGGCTGGGTCAGTTGTCATTTCTGTGTGGAGCTTGCATGATCTCCCCGTGTTCGCATGGGTTTCCTCTGGGTGCTCCGGAATCCCCCACAAGTCCAAAGATGCGGTACAGGTGAATTGGGTAAGCTAAATTGTCCGTAGTGTATAAGTGTGTATGGATTTTTCCCAGTGTTGTGGCTGAAAGGGCATCCACTGCGTAAAACATATGCTGGATAAGTTGGCGGTTCATTCCGCTGTGGCAACTACAGATTAATAAAAGGACTAAGCCAAAAAGAAAATTAATGAATAAATGAATGAAAAAAATATATATATATATTTGAAATTACAGGAAAAACAGATTAACTAACTGTAAATGTACTTTATTTTAGGTTGCTGCCAAGGAAACACTGCTTGTTTGAATAACTAAAATTAATTGAATTTCACCAAAAAATAAGTAAAACACAAAATAAAATAGAAAAATATTTTAAAACCATGTAGACTTAATAAATCAAAAAAGAAAATAATGACAAAAATACAACAAAATTTAGTACAACCCTCAGTGCTGGGAAGCACCAATTCACTCTCTCATTCACACACTATGGTTTATCCAAGTAACCACTACCGCATGTTTCTGGTCTGTGGGGAAAACCGGAGCACTCGGAGGAAACCCATATGAACATAAGGAGAACATGCAAACTCCAATCCAGAAAGGCCACATGGCCCAACTGGGACTCAAACTAGTGACCTTCTTGCTGAATAAGTTGAAGTTAACAAAGCAATTTTACTGCAGAGCATACACTTTTTTTTTTACACAACAAAGAACAAAATTGTTGAATGGTGTGGAGATAGCTGTGCCTGTTTTCTGTGTAATATAGGTATCCCAATAACTTGCATGCAAAAGTAATGTATAAAAATATTAATATTTAAGATGAACACTGAATTTTATTTTAGCAAATGTAATGCATTTCTGTCTGTAATACACTAGATATGAGTGCAAAAACATTTCTTATTCTGTTGCACAGCGAACACTGAATTTTATTATAAGCAAATTTGAATCCAAATGCAAAGCAAATGCAAATAAAGTGTCAACTATAATGTCTCAATAATTTTTGTTAAAATATAATATCAAAACGTGGGCGAAACAACTTTCCTTCATCATTCAGCACAATATATTCTGTATGTAAAATACAGTGTAATGTAAAAATAAAACATTTACTCTAACCTCAACTTTAAAGAATAATCAGTCATCGTATGAAATTGTGTTATATTTTAAATAATTAAAAAGTTCTTGCTGACAAAAGAACAAAACTAGTTTGAACGATAGTGGGTGGAAAACAGAATGCATTAATTATTTTGGGGCTGCACTGTAATCCTTTTATTGATTCTATTAAATATGATTGCTAAAAAACACTGCTACACTGACTGAATGCTCTTATATAAAATCATAGATTTTTTTACTGCAACATTGATTTCCACATGTCAAATCTATTCATCATCCTCATAAAAAGGCAAACTGAAACAGCATCAATGATATTGAACAAAAAAAGCTAGGTTTGCATTAATTCTGCTCGTTTATTTCAATGAACACACAACCATGACCAAAAACTATAAACTAGAGCATAAATGTAATAGTTTATATCACGTAAAAATGAATAAAATATAAATGTAAAGCTGCTACCCGGTGTCGTCCTTGATGTCACGTGTACTCGATTTATAACATCAAATCAAAACACATAGCCTAGCATATCATACCCATGACATATCTAGACATGACAGCTACAAGTGGCCATCTCAGTGGAGAAATTCTTTCATTTACAGTCCAGCACACGGCGTTTAAGCTCATGTCAATAAAACGGTTATATAAAACCGACAAGGTGCAACTAGACGTTAATGAAACAAGCTCGCGACCGTCTTAAACCATATACTCAGAAAGCCGAACGAGTCAGCAAATTGTACCTGTTTTAGGCTGGACGTTTTCCTATAATTGTCAATGCTGTACAGTTTTGTCGCTCCGGTTTACTTCAGTTGGATGCGACGGTGGTGGTGCTGCTGCTGCTGCTTCAGTCCATGAGTCTGCAAGAGAAGATAGCGATGACGTATGCGCGTAACCGGGCAATGCTGATATGCGAGGATTATCCAAAACCATTCTATCTGCTTATGCCCAGTAATGCCCGCGGAGTTTGATTCATCTCAGTGACTCGAATCTTTTGAACTTGTTCACTGATTCATTCAGTACACACACTCGCGGATTGCACTTGTCTTCTTGCATGACGTATTTCCTGTATTTGGCACAAAAAGAACTTTGATTAACACACTAAAAACGTTGTATTGCGAAATGTATGCTTTATTAAGCTTTATAATTTGCTCGTTATAATACATATGATCTACAGTCCATATAAATTTTTTTTCTGGCAGTTCACAACTACTGTATATACTTACAAACTAAAGATTCAAATGGTATAATAAATAAATAAATGACAACATGGCAATGTAACAGGCTACATCTATATTACATTCAAATTACATTATTACTTTATAAAACATAGCAGTTGCAAAGTAATGATTTATTTAAAATAAGTGCTTACCCAAGAGAGTGTGCTATTTCAGATGTAGCCTTCATCTTTTGTCATTCTGTTTTAAATAGTATGCGATTTCAGATGCAGAAACTGTTTTGGGTTTCATCATGCACAGTTTGCAGTAAAACCATATAATTTTTTTAGTGTGTGTAGGAAAAATTCAGGCAATTCACAACTATGTACTTACATAGAATCTCAAGATTTAAATGGTGTAATAATAATAAAACTATACCATTTCATGAAGAATTATGTATAACTACAATTGAACATTTTCATTCATTCATTTATTTTCCTTTAGCTCAGTTCCTTTATTCATCAGGGGCCACCACAGTAGAATGAACCGCCAACTTACTTCCTAGGAAATAGCCATAAGTTGCTCATATGGTAATAAATAAACATACATTTGTCTGTCAAATCTCGTTAATTTGGTGGAAAACTACTAGGAGCTCTTAAAGATATATTTTTTTATCAATCATTGAGCTTTTAAGGCAATATTCATTCATTAATTTTCCTTCGGCTTAGTCTCTATTTCAGAGGTCGCCACAACGGAATGAACCGCCAAGATATCCAGCTATGTTTTACACAGTGGATGCCTTTCTAGCTGCAACCCAGTACTGGGAAACACCCATACACACTCATTTGCGCACACATATACACTACAGCCAATTTAGCTTATTTAATTCACCTGTACCACATGTCTTTGGACTGTGGGGAAAACCTGAGCACCCGGAAAAAACCCACGCCAACACGGGGAGAACATGCAAACACAGAAATGTCAACTGACTCAGCCGGGACTCGAACTAGTGACCTTCTTGCTGTGAGGCGACGGTGCTAACCAATGTCACCCTAATTTAACATTTTCCTGTAGACAAATCAAAGTAACCTCGAAATTAATCACAGTTTTAGTAGTAATAAAACTATACACTAACATTAAGTTGCTTTATAAGACAACAGCATCTGATGACACTTTTAGTTTCCCAATTTAAAACCACATCTTAAAAAAAGTTTAATGTTTACTGTAGCTTAATTTGTATTTTGTAGTATAGTTTAGTAGTCGTATAGTTTAACAGACTATATTTATATCAGGTAGTTTTTATAAAGTTCTTTTTAAACAATCTAATTAATTTGATCCTCAATGAGAACTACTCACATACAGTGCTCAGGATAATGAAGTACACTCCATTTTAAAAATGAATATTTTTATTAATTTCTGAGTGAATATAGGCAATGCATTTTGGTGCATTTAAACAAAACAGATTTATTAAACAGATATATTTAATAAATAATATTTTAGTCACCAAACATATTTAGAAATTGAAAGATAATACAATGAAATTCAAGCCAAATATTGCAAAAAAATAAAAATAAAATTATAACCTACAAAATTTCAACAAAGTTTTTCAATTTTTTTTGTCTTCTCTTTTTTACAGTTGTATTAATATTTTTCCATAACATATAAATTTAGGTGTACTAGTTTCTGGACTGGTTTTTGTACATTGTTTTGCTAGATAAGCTCCAGATTTGGATTCAGTACTGACTAATCTAATGTACATGCACAAAAACATTATTGTATAGCTTCCTATTAAAAATATTAATTTAAAAGATATATTTGTGAGGGTGTGCTTATATACGCTGAGAACTGTATGTCTCATTCAAATAAATCATTGTTGCACATATGCTTTCATTGAGGAAATTTCAGACAGTGCAGCTGTTGCTCTGATTTTGACATGCATTTCTCACCACATAGGCAGATGTGCTGGGATGCCACCCAACATTTAGCAATTCAGACTTTAAACAAGGGCCCTATTGTTTGCCATTTCATCCAAAAACACATGCTGATTGTTGTGTAATACGGGCAAGTGAACAATATTCTTACACAGCTTAAAACAGAGAAATACGGTGCAATATGGCATCTGCAGCGGAGCATATTACTTGAGTATTTGTTATTATTATTTTTTTGTACAGTAAATAGTAGCTTTAGCTCTGGAAATATGCCAGTAAACAGTAAACTTGACTAAAAACGATATGCTACAATAATTATACATTTAGTAAGTACATATTTAAAGAACGTGAATAATAACATAAACAAAGGCCTATTATTTTACATAATTTTTACCGGTCGCCTCCCCCGTCCCACCTAGCGGCCAGATACAGCTACTGCGCCGGGTTTATTTGCAAGGAAACGGGAAAAGACCAATCAAAAATAAGGATACTAGCATGTGGAACCGCTACCCAGAAGAGCCTAGTTGCTACAGCATCGTCCTTAGTGTCTCACCAGGCTAGAAAGATGGAGGAAATTGACGGTAAGGCTTTAAATAAACAATAGACGCATATATAAATATTGTGACTAAGATGTATGGAACCTCTAAAACGCAGTCTGCTTGTTTGTGTAAAGGAGAGCAGCTTTGGTTTGTGTAGTGCTGTGTTGTTTGTGTGGATCACCATGGGAGAGAATGACGTCTTGTAGGAACGTACTGACAATTGATTGAAAATAATTTTTCAAAGTGTGTGTTTGTTTTTTTATGTACTGTATGTAAGTATGATAGCATATGTGGTTTTGCTTTTTGACGTTTGATTTATGTAAATTAGGATACAATCATAATGACATTTCAATTCAATGAAAAATTGTCTCTTGTGTTTGTTAAAAGCTAAAAATCAAAGGTCAAATTCTTTATATGTCGTTCAGGCAAGATTGTTTAGTCTCTTCTCTACTGACTGGCATCCTTATTTTGGTCTCTCAGTTGTTTTACATGGACTGACAGGAGTGACCTATTTTCAGATCTTCCTCCTGCTTGATCTGTTCTCATTGTTAAGCTAATCTAAAGCCACTGTCTCTGAGTGAACACACCCAGACACACTGAACTACATCATTGTTTTGTGTGGGTGTGAGTGTTTTTTTTTTTTTTTTAACCATGTGTTACTGTGGTAATCTGTTGCCATTTTTAATGTTTTGTTTTTGTCTTCAGAATCACCTCCCATTTCTGAAGAGCTGGTCCCCTGCAAAATATGTGGAAGGAGTTTTTTTCCGAAGGTTCTGGTAAGTGTTTCTGCATATTTACAGATGATGAGGTGATAGCCAGATATAGGTTGATATTAATTGTGCAGCTTTTTTTTTATTATTTTGCCATTTATATAATTAAAAACAGGAAATTTTTAAATTAGAAGTTTAGGTTAGACAAGCTGATATTCAAATTAGGCTATATAATAAATAAATGTAATAGAATACAACAGTATATTATATAAAATCCAATATAATACAAATTTATGTGACTCTGGGCCGTAAGGGTCATTTTTGAAAATTTTGGAAGTTTTTGGAATTTTACATAATCTGAAAGCTGATTAAATAAGATTTCTGTTGATATATAGTTTGTTATGAAAATAAATTATTTTGCAGAAATAATGTATGAATATCTGGATTCTGTGGGTGCAAAAAATAAATCAAAATATTTAGAAAACCACCTTTACACTGTCTAAATGGTGTGCATATTACTAACCAGAAATTACATTTTGATATACACTCACCGAGCACTTTATTAGGTACACCTTACTAGTACCGGACTTGACCCCCTTTTGCCTTCAGAGCTCCCTTAATCCATCGTGGCATAGATTCAACAAGGTACTGGAAATAATCCTCAGAGATTTTGGTCCATATTGACATGATGTGATCATACAGTTGCTGCAGATTTGTCGGCTGCACATCCATGTTGCAAATCTCTCGTTCCACCTCATACCAAAGGTGCTCTATTGGATTGGAGTCTAATTTTGGTGAGCCTGTGCAAATTGTAGCCCCAGTTTTGTTGTGGTCTTCTGCTGCTGTAGCCCGTCCACTTCAAGGATTAACGTGTTGTGTGTTCAGAGATGCTCTTCTGCATACCTCGGTTATAATTAGTGGTTATTTGAGTTACTGTTGCCTTCTATTCTATTTTTTCGCACCATTCTCTGTAAACCCTAGAGATGGTTGTGTGTGAAAATCCCAGTAGATCAGCAGTTTCTGAAATAATCAGACCAGCTCGTCTGGCACCAACAACCATGCTATGTTCAAAGTCATTTAAATCACCTTTCTTTCCCATTTTGATGCTCGGGTTGAGCTGCAGCAGATCGTCTTTACCATGTCTACATGCCTAAATGTATTGAGTTGCTGCCATGTGATTGGCTGATTAGAAATTTGCATTAACGAGAGGTTGTACCTAATAAAGTGGCTGGTGAGTTTATTTGAAGTAGGCAATTTACTAAATATTGTAATAGAAAATGTAAATATACCAAAATATCAATAAATAAAATATGTAAAAAGTATATCTGTGCAACATAACACAATATATTTTGTGGTCCATGGTCACATACAGGTAGTGCAGAATTATTAGGCAAGTTGTATTTTTGAGGATTAATTTTATTATTGAACAACAACCATGTTCTCAATGAACCCAAAAAACTAATTAATATCAAAGCTGAATATTTTTTGAAGTAGTTTTAGTTTGTTTTTAGTTTAGCTATGTTAGGAGGATATCTGTGTGTGCAGGTGACTATTACTGTGCATAATTATTAGGCAACTTAACAAAAAACAAATATATACCCATTTCAATTATTTATTTTCACCAGTGAAACCAATATAACATCTTAACATTCACAAATATACATTTCTGACATACAAAAACAAATCAGTGACCAATATAGCCACCTTTCTTTGCAAGGACACTCAAAAGCCTGCCATCCATGGATTCTGTCAGTGTTTTGATCTGTTCACCATCAACATTGCATGCAGCAGCAACCACAGCCTCCCAGACACTGTTCAGAGAGGTGTACTGTTTTCCCTCCTTGTAAATCTCACATTTGATGATGGACCACAGGTTCTCTATGGGGTTCAGATCAGGTGAACAAGGAGGCCATGTCATTAGTTTTTCTTGTTTTAGACCCTTTCTTGCCAGCCACGCTGTAGAGTACTTGGACACGTGTGATGGAGCATTGTCCTGCATGAAAATCATGTTTTTCTTAAAGGATGCAGACTTCTTCCTGTACCGCTGCTTGAAGGTTTCTTCCAGAAACTGGCAATAGGACTGGGAGTTGAGCTTGACTCCATCCTCAACCCGAAAAGACCCCACAAGCTCATCTTTGATGATACCAGCCCAAACCAGTACTCCACCTCCACCTTGCTGGTGTCTGAGTCGGACTGGAGCACTCTGCCCTTTACCGATCCATCCACGGTCCCATCCATCTGGCATATCAAGACTCACTCTTATTTCATCAGTCCATAAAACCTTAGAAAAATCAGTCTTGAGATATTTCTTGGCCCAGTCTTGACGTTTCAGCTTGTGTGTCTTGTTCAGTGGTGGTTGTTTTTCAGCCTTTCTTACCCTGGCCATGTCTCTGAGTATTGCACACCTTGCGCTTTTGGCCACTCCAGTGATGTTGCAGCTCTGAAAAAGTGGCAAAACTGGTGGCAAGTGGCATCTTGGCAGCTGCACGCTTGACTTTTCTCAGTTCATGGGCAGTTATTTTGCGCCTTGGTTTTTCCACATGCTTCTTGCGACCCTGTTGACTATTTTGAATGAAGCGCTTGATTGTTCGATGATCACGCTTCAGAAGCTTGGCAATTTTAAGAGTGCTGCACCCCTTTTGCAAGATATCTCACTATTTTTGACTTTTCGGAGCCTGTCAAGTCCTTTTGACACATTTTGCCAAAGGATAGGAAGTTGCCTAATAATTATGCACACCTGATATAGGGTGTTGATGTCATTAGACCACACCCCTTCTCATTACAGAGATGCACATCACCTAATATGCTTAATTGGTAGTAGGCGTTCAAGCCTATACAGCTTGGAGTAAGACAACATGCATAAAGAGGATGATGTAGTCAAAATACTCATTTGCCTAATAATTCTGCACTCCTGTATATTATAATAACAAACATCCATGATATTTTTATTGCAGATATTTCAAAATACCTTGAATTCTTATTTATTATTTCATCTTTTAGGAAGTCTTTTTAAAGAATATTTAGAGATTGTTGTATTCACAGTGGTGTTCATCACAGCCCAAAATGCTTGAAGATTTTATAAGCTGTTTGTTAGCAAACAAACATTCACTTTATATTCTGGCCTACAAACTATCTGAGATGTTGACTGAAAATGCTTTTAAAAGGAACATTGTTACAGAAGTTATGTTAGTTGATGCATTTAATTTGATTGAAACATTTGTTATTTTGATATACAATAAAATATTATTTATTATGTAGTGCAATGCATTGTGTGTTGCAGTGTTAAGTTGCATTAAGTTACAGTGTTACAGAACAAAAAAATAATAATTTATTTATGTATATCAATATAAAGTTTACATTTATATGACGTTTCATTTATAATTTATACAGAACAAAATGTTTTGTTTTTCAATAACACAAAATGTTATTACAATTTAAAGACCTGTTTTGGGTGTCATTTTAAGATTCAATGCTACATTTTCATTACTTCAGTATCCAGTCACACGTTTCTTCGTAAATCATATTAATATGCTGGTTATTGTTTTTTTGTACAAACATTATACATTTGTTGATGAATCTTTGATGGCTAGAAAGTTAAAATCATAAATTGTCTTTAGTGTCACTTTCAATTAATTTAATCTATCATTGCTGAATGGAAGTTTCATCAAAAAATACTGATCTCAAACATTTGAATGGTAGTTTACATTGTGTTACCTAGCAATACACTAAGCATTTATGTTGTAATGTAGATGCCAGATCAAGATTAGCAAGGCATGCATTTCTCACAGGTCACAATGTAAACACAAAACCTGGTTTGATCACTCAATCAGTGCAGTGCTGTCAGATATCTGACACCCGCAGCCTTTTTTCCTGTTCCAGAAAAAACATGTGCCGATCTGCCAGAAGACAGCGGCCAAGAGAAGGAAGGTGTTTGATTCTGGCAGGCAGAGAGCAGAGGGGACCGAAATTTCTACAGTCAAACCTATAAAACCAAAGGTGAGGAAACAACCACGTCCCGCTGAAACAGTACAGAAACACTTACACACTATTGGTTCTGTATACTGTATATGTTGGCATATACAGTCCCTCTCATGTTCGCAGATGATGTGCAGTGAACTGTGAGTGATTACAGTCAGTATATTATACACACTGCTGTATATTCTGCAGCAGTGTTGTTCGCTGTCACCGTAAAATCCATCTGCAGTAGCAAAAGTGCTGCTCGCCATCAACATATTAGGGAATGTTACAATTAAAATGAACTCTGGTGTTATTGCTCTGTGAGAGCTGCCATTTAAACATTGATACACACTAAAAAAAGTGGAATTAATCTGCTAAAAAAAATAATAGATTGGTTTCTGTGATGCAGTTTAACTGAAATATGGATGCAACATGGATCAAATATATCTAAACAAACCAAAAACACAACATGGTGTCAAAAGATGTGAAAGTAATATGGACTGATTGCTTTTAGGTACCATGAAACTTGAATCACACTTTGTTGTCATGATATTTTAGTGCACCAATCAACTTTGAGCAATCTTTTGACACAATAAAGACACTCCCCAGTTTCTCTTACACATGATTAAAGGTCACAATTTCATAAAACACTTTTAAAGATATGAATCATCTGGTTCTAGCAAAGATTGTTTTCTATAATTATTTTAGATACTTTGTAAAATTATTATATCTGTAATCCGTTATGCATGAGCAATTTTAGTTTATTATTATTATTTTGATGTAGATAAATACAGATAGCTGCAATATTAATGAACTAAATTTAAATCAGTGGATAAAGCTTTAAACAAAATACTATGGATGAGCTTTTTATGAGTGATCTGTTATACAAAATAGCTTCACAACTTTACCTGCATATATAAAGCAAGTTGTTTTCTTTAATCCTGAGTTTGTTCAGCTGCCATCATGTTACAGGTCATTGCCGCAATTTTGCACACATTATACGGTAGTTCATTGTTTGTCTGTGTGACGGAGGAAATCCTGCCTCTATTTTGACTCTTTTACACCCTTTATTAACTCTTAATAAGATCATGAATGATATAAATACCAATATATGCAAACACTTAAAGCAAGTATTTTTTTGTTTGTTGGTTATTGTATCTTTCTGTCTTAAAAATGACACAAGTGCTAAGTGAACCAGGACTAAATCCATGCTTTTATAATTCGATATGAACTAAAACCAAGAGAACTGAACTATATATAACTGTAATTGTAAACTCAACCATATTAGTTATATAACAACATTAATGCAAAGGATCCTTATATTTAACTTTATTTTATGCATCGTTGCTGAGAAACACTGGAAACAGTTGACAGTGGATTTTACTTGATGTGTTTATCTACAACAACAACAAAAAAACCCTATTTAAAGTTTATATGGCCCTGACGCACAGCTGGAAATTTTACAAACTTTGAATCGTGAACTACTGAGGTGCGACAATATAGTCAGAATTTCCAGAAACTCCAAAAATGATGTAAATACAATGTTTTTAGTAATTTGCAACATGAACATTTAAAGCACGGTTATTTTTATGAAAACGTTGAATATACAGTAACATATAAAGACAATGGAAGAGCTGTTTCTTACTCATCTTTTTCAAAATGAAGACCGTGTATTTCTGCATCAAAATTCACAACAAAATCAAATAATTCTGTGCATAAACATTTTCTTTACACAATTTGGGTGTAATTTCATGTCATCTGTCAAAATTAAAACAAGTTGGTCAAGTTTAATTTAATGTTTAAATAAAAAAGAGAACATAACAGTGAATCAAGTTTGTCTTGCTTATTTCTTCATGTTTATTCCACCAAAAAAATAGAATTGAGAGATTTAATTCAGAAGAACAAGACACATAATTTATAGTTTTTGATCTGAATAATTTGTTAATAATCAGAGTTAGTTATGTTTTTTTCACAGTGTTACATTTTTGCAGTTGCAAATTTATCACTTGCAATTTTCTGTGCAGATTACACATTTTTAACAACAGCACCAGATAAATCAACGTGTTTTTTTTTAGCTCAATTTTTTATCATTTAGTCCATCAAGGGATCATGAACAGTTTCACTCATAGACTCACATTTATTGGGGCTGTGTTTATATGAGAGCTGTTTCTCAACTTTTTAAATAAACCCAAGAGCTTATTTGAAACATTGAAAATAAAGCTTTGTTAACACCATAAAGCCTCCAGTAAACATCCCTGATTCAGCCTCAAGCCAAACATGGCAAATGAGAAAAACACTTCGGTCTTAAACAGAACCTTCTGTTCTAAAACTATTCCTCCACGGCTATTCTCATATCACACCCCAATGTCCTGAATCTTCTGAAACCCCTTTTATGTTTCAGTTACAAAGTTCTTCCAGCAGCTCTAAGTCTGATAAAGTAAGTTGAATGTTTGACTTTGTATATTCTTTTTGTTAATTTTTGTGTCTCATCATGTTACTCCTAATATTAAGGGCCCATTCAAATTCTATTGTTAAAATCTGTGGTTTTCAAATATTATCCAAGGCAGTATTCAGGACAGTCACATTAGTACTTCTGCTGTAACAATGACAGTCGTTTGTTTTGAAAATCTTTTAGTAGATTAAAAGGATACAATTTGGACAAAAATATAATCTGTGATAAAGTAGTTATAATAGGTTGTTTACTCTTCCACTCTGCAGCTATTTTGGGGTTTTCTGCCTGGATTTTCCCACCCAAATTGAAACGCTTCCCATACCCACATACAGAGGTGTAGCTGCAAAATGTTGGTATTTTTATTTTACTTCATAAAGTCACATTTGGAAATGAACCCTGCAGACAATTGTGTTTGTTTTCAGCACGTCAGCAAACAGAAGGAAAAATATTTCTGACTCTCTCTTCATCTATGCAAAAATTATGCTATTCCAACTGAATGGAGGTGTAATACCATTGTTGTTGTTTTTTGTATAATTTCCATCTACCCAATTTTGAAGTCTCCCCATACCTCCAAACAGTGGTTTAAATGTAAAATATCAGTGTCTTTCAACAGAAAACCCTTTGAAATTACATGACAAACTGCTGAAACTGATAAATATTATTTAGTATGTTTTCTGCCTATGTTTGAACCACCTAAATACTAGGAACTTTTTTGTTTTTGTTCTAAAGTTTCTCTTTGAAAGTGAAAACCTCAGGCCATGTGTGCATATTTTGTTTGATATTAGAAGATGTGATCAGACATTAGAAAATAAATTAGTCTATAGTATGTAATATGCAAGAGTTATTGTAATAGACATATTGATTTTTGTTTTGTTGTTGTTGTTGCTGTTGTTGTTGTTGTTGTTGTTTAGTAATTTTAGTGTAAACAAGATTCTTACAGTAAAATAAATGTCAAAGTGATAAAGCATATTAGCAGAAAATAGAGATTCTTTCAAATGCTACTTTATATAGGAGTCTGAAAAATACTACTGCATATGTTTCTGTCCCAAGATAAACCAACTCCATATACTTTTTTTTTTTTTTTTGGTTTTTAAAATCTGTTTTGAAATTGTGTATTCCTCCATGTGTTTCTGTGTTCTGTAGGTTCTTACAGTAACCTAAATGTCAAAGTGATGTTTTCTGTTATATGAACACTAGGCACTTTTTATTTTTGTTTGTAACTCGAACACAGTGTGCTCTAGCAAATTCCAGAATTCCAATTGTTTGATACTAGAAGATGGAAAAGAGGAACCTTGTTTCTATCATGTAGTATGCAAGAGTTGCTGTATGTTAATGGGTGTGTGTAAGTGTAAATAGGTTATTCATTATCTGTAGAAAATGGAGATGGAGATTCTTTGCTTTCAAATGGCACCATAGATAAAACTAGCGTCTGCAGAATTTCAGGTTAAAATAGTCAAATAATAAACATAAAATGTATATAAAATAAGCATTTCCCTATAAAGGAAAAGCCATGCGCCTAACCAGGTTATGTACAACAATTGTTTAGTCAATATCCAAACGATAGCCACAGGGTGACATCCAACTTGATGCAGTTCTTGTCATAAGTTCATCAATTTCTTTCACAATATCAGGTCAATCACAAAAAAAATATATAGAAATATAAAGATTTGATGGTGATTCACTCACCATTAGGTCATCCAAGATGTGTTCATTGGTAATTCATAAAATGCAAGTCAATGGCTAATGACATTTTGAGTACAAAAAAAAATGTACAGGCAGAGCTAAATTAATATTCATGGCTCTCGACGATATATTTGAGGGAAAAATAATCAGTCTGTGCAAGAAACTGTACAAATTGTATACAAACATTACAGACAGTATTAGGTCACGTGTGAGTTTGCACCTGAAGTTGTGCATGCTCTCAATTTTGACATGTAGATTACCGTTGCTGTCATCAGAAATTTTAATAGTTAATCATTGTACACTTGGCAGTTATGTAGCTGGTGATTTAAAAAATATATAGTATAGTATCCTGCGTTCCTATTGGGTAGTGACAGTTTAGTTAAAATGATTTTTTTTATTTTTTTAAACTAAACGTTTGTTTTTAAACAGCCCGAACCACCCAAGAAACAGTCCAACTGGCGCCGAAAGCACGAAGAATTCATCGCCACTATTCGTGCTGCCAAATCCATAAACCAAGTGATGAAAGATGGCGGACCCCTCCCTCCACCCCCTCCTCCTTCCTATGATCCAGGTTAAAAACCCTTGTTTAGTGACACTTGAAATAATTTACAATGGAATTGACAAAAAAACAGTAACACAGTGATTGACTGTTTCAGATTATATCCAATGTCCCTATTGCCAGCGGCGCTTCGGTGAGAATGCAGCAGATCGACACATCAAGTTCTGTAAGGAGCAAGCATCCAGAATCTCCAATAAGAGCAAGTTTGCTGGAGGTGATAAAGCCAAACCTCCAGCCAGGACTCAGGTGAGGCTACGCAGGTCACTTGTTGGGATAACCAAAACAACCTTTGGTGCCATTTACACTAGGGCTGGAAAACCAGAATTGAAAAAACATTTCTGTTAACTGAAATAAAAACGAGTGTTTTTTTTAAATAGTACTAACTGAGACTGTAATGTGTATATACAAAACGAACTGAAACTAACATAAATTATAGCAAAAACATTCTATGTTTTCGTCTTTGTAAATGTATTTAATACCTGCTGTAAGCCTTTTAGAAGTAAATCTATTTACTTTGCGCTGCCAGGTATTTGACCCATACTGCACCTGAGAGTCTGTATTCCTGATGCCATTGGCCAGATCAAGCCAGTTCTCTAGTCATCCTCGCTGTTGCTCCCGCGACAAAAACAATGGCTGGACATGACAGCAGCACTGAGACAACATGAAATACGACTCGAGCAGACACTTAATAGTATTAATTTAGCACATTTCTGCCCAATAATGGGTTTTATTTCTGTATTAGTGATCCTGAACAAATTGTTCTATTTAACCAGATCTTCTAAGTGAACTACTTCAACTAAGTTACCAAAACAAACTGAATCATTTAAAAATGATTCACGTTTCCAGTAATGTTAAGCACTTATCCACAAACAACTTACTTTTTACAGGCCTGATACCCCCTCTGACTCCAAATAAACCAAAATACTGTATACTAAGTTATTCAGTTATTAGGACAGTACACTGAGATCAGATTTGAGAAGTGGTGAACCGATAATACTGCGCATACATGATTCAGTGAACCGAACACAAACAGTACATGACATCCTGTTGTGATTGAACTAAACTTGAACAACTGCAGCGTGGGTAAACCAAGGGCTTAAATGAGAGGATCGGGCAAGTTTATTTTATAACAGAAAGTCGTAATAGAATTTTAAAAAGTGAATCATGCTTTAGTTGGGTTGCAAAATTTAATTGTAAGACTTTTCAGATAATTTTGATGTTTTAACTGACTGAAGTTATGATTGCTGACTACATATTTTTTGTTATCTTAAGTCCAAACTTGAGAAGATTGTCACAAACGAACTTCCCATCACTACTGTGTATCTAACCTCATAAGCAGTCTTGCACACATATTTTACTTAAGGCTGCTATTTTGTGGGCTGTAGTATTTGAATTTTAGGATTGGTAGATGGTAGTGTTCTTGTGTCAAAATGTAGCCTGTCTTTAGTTAAGTTTTTATTATACAATATTTATTCTGATGATTTAGAATTTTGCACCTAACAAATATCCTAATTTACAAAATAAAAAACAACAACAAACAGAATACTAAAACTAATAAAAATTAAACTAAAACCAAGCAATTTTAAAATATAGAAACTAATAAAAACTAGAAAATCTACCTCTAAAAACTAATTAAAACGAACTGAATTTGACAACAAAAAGTCAAAACGAAATAAACACTAAAACTAATGAAAAATCTAAAATTCTTATAACCTTGGTACTTCCATCTTAAAAAAAGATTTATTTATTAACAGTGTTGCGGTATCTCTTTTGTTATGGTACAGTTTGTCTCAATTCTTCAACAAAAAACACATTCATGTCTGGAGGTTTTCAGAAGTGAATCTTTATTGTCCCAAAAAGAAAGAGAGAGATACCCTGAGATGTTCACCTAACTTCTGAATCTTTGGATCCACTTTCTCCTAAAATTCAAATTTGGCAGTCTTCTAAGGGTGCCCAGATTTCATATACTCCTATGAGATCCCACATTAAAGCCCCCTCCTCATGTTTCTATTATTTATTTATATTATTAATTAACCCTTTAATTTACTGCATTTGAGTCCTCGCTCCTTTTCCCCACCACAACCGTGACATCTAATGTAAGTCTTAGGACGGTGGGAGGACACTGGCAAACCGTATAGATTTCATGCATGCATAGTTTCAACATATGGTTTCCATCATATGGATCTTGAGAGTCTTATGCGTTTTTTCTGAATTCCCTTTCTCAGCCATTTATTTAGGCAGCCTTATTGGTACACAACTATATGATGCCTTGGTGATACACGTTAACTTCATACTGTTGGAGAATAAAAAAAAATCTCAATTTTATATCCAGAATAAACAAACTTTGAATGTAACTAAATGCAAGATTACAAAGAGCCGTTATAAAGAACATAAACAGTTGTTATTCCAAAAAGAGAACATTAGATTAGATTTTTATAACCTTTTAACAAAGAAATGCTTTCAAAGCAAAATTGTTTATGTAAAAATCATATTTGGAAATTACATTGGAATTGCATTTTATTACATTAGCTTTTAGTTCAGAGCTGCAGAGAACTGGCTTTAAACCATGATTTCACAGTGTTTCAATCATTTGCAACACTTTCACTTTCACTTACAGTCCAAGAGGGATATTTTGCTGTAGTCAGTGTTCATGCATCACATTAATGCCACCTTTTACGTATTATATAACACAAGATACATTTTCCATGTTAGTTACTATTTGTGCTAACCAGCCACAACAATTTTATTAGTTAACCTAATGTTATACTAAAATGTTTATATACAAGTAAAGCTCACAAATTAATTGATTTTAAAAAATACTGTCTATGGATTTTTGGCTCCTAACATGCATAACTTAACTTGTTTTTCTGTATATTAGGCCATGGAAATTCAGCTTTAAAGTGAGGGGAAAGTCAGGGAATTTGACATTTGTTTTAGAGTGGGAACCCTGCGTCTGCTGTCAATAAGTCATGTTTTCATTGGAAACTTTCTCTTTTCCAGACCATTGTATACAAACCCTAGAGATCATTGTCCATGACAATCCCTGTAGATCAGCAGTTTCTGAAATACTCCTATCAGCCCGTCTGGCACCAAAACATGCTCGAAACCCCTTAAATGATGTTTCTTCTCCATTCTCCTATTCAACTTCAGCAGATAGTTTTGCCCATGTTTTCATACGTGCGTTGAACTCATGCCATGATATTTAGCTAATTGAATATTTGCATTAACAAACACTTAAATGGGTGTACATAATAAAGTGTCCAGTTAGTGCATTTCACCCAGTTGCACCATTTGTTTACAGCATTTTAAGATGATTATTATAAACATTGCATATTCTCACGTCTGCAGTACAAACCTCCTGCACCAAAGAAGGCAAACTCTCCCACTGCTTCCAGCGTGTCTTCTCGTCTACCTCAGCGCTCAGCTTATGGCCAGGGTGCTGGCACAGGTAAGGACTCACATTTATTTCATTGGTTGGCCTGTCATTGACCGATTTAACCAATTAGTCCCCTTTGTTATTTAATCAAGATTCAGTTTTGCACAACTTGATGCAACCAGCGTTCCTCTACTTTTTTCCGTCATTACTTATGCAGTGGTTTGACGCACACAAATGTGGCTTTTCTTTCTGCATTCAGGATTTCCATTTTAGCTTTAGCAATTTTGTTACTAAATAGCTACAACTGTGGAAAAATGCATTTAGTTCATATTTTGTGATGAATTTGTATTATCTGCAGTTAAAGAAAACAAATTACACTTTAATTGTGTACAATGGGGTGTACATGTATGTGCCAAAAATTTAAATATCGAGTGAAAGTTCGTCTATTTCAATAATTTGTTTCAAAAAGTGAAACTTGTGTGTTATATAAGTTCACTAGACACAAAGTAAAATATTTCAAGCCTTCATTTGTTTCAGTTTTATTAATTATGGATTAAAGACAAAACAAATTCAGTATTTTACAAAATTTGAATATTTCATGTGACCAATAAAAAAGGATCCTAAACACATGTTGGCCTTCTGAAAAGTGTGTTAATGTACTGTATCATGTCCTCAGTACTTTGTTGGGCCTCCTTTTTCTACAAATTACAGCATCAAGGTGGTGTGAGATGGAGGCGATCAGCCTTTAACACAGTTGAGGTGTTATGGTAGCCCAAGTTGCTTTTATATCGGCCTTCAGCTTTTCTGCATTTCAGGGTCTGTTCCCTTATCTTCCTCTTGATAATAGCCCATACATTTTTATGTGGTTTAAAGTGTTTTCTGTTTCCTAGCCAATTAAGAACAGGGATACCATGGTCCTTAAACCAGGTACTGGTAGTTTTGGCACTGTGTGCAGGTCCCAAGTCCTGCTGGAAAATAAAATCATCATCTCCAAAGAGCTTGTTGGCAGCAGAAAGCATGAAGTGCTCTAAAATGTCCTTGTATAGAGCTGCATTGACTATGGACTTGATTAAAGACAATGGACCCACACCAGCATATGACATGGCACTCCAAACCATCAATGACAGTGGAAACTTCACACTTGACATTAAGCAGCTTGACTTTTGTGTCTCTCTTCCTCCAGTCTCTGGGATCTTGATTTACAAATGAAATACAAAATTTCAGACCAGTACTTTTGGTTCTAACATCATTTTGTTAGAAATGCACGGACTCTTCTAACATCATTTTTGGTTCAGGAGTGGCTTGACGCATGGAATTCGAGAGCTGTAGCCCATGTCATGCAGATGTCTGTATGTGGTGGTTCTTTATTTTCTGACACAAGCCTCAGTCGCCCTTGCTTTACAATCCTCTGAAGGCTGCGGTCATACTTGTGCACCTTTTCCAGCGTTTCACGTTTTCCTTTCCTCCTAACACTGTTAATATACTTAGATACTGCACTCTGTGAGCTTCCAGCTTCTTTTGCAATTGCCCTTTAAGACCTTTCCTAATTATGGAGGGTTCCAATGATGGTCTTCTGCACAACCGTCAAGTCAGAAGCCTTCTCCATGATTCTAAAGCCTACAAGGCTAGACTAAGCCAATTTCAGGGCTTTGCATTAATTAGTGGACTAGATTGAGACACTGGGAGCCTACAGTGATGAACTTTGTCATGATATTCTAATTTTGTAAAATAGTGGATTTGGGTTTTTTCATCTTTAATCCATAATCATTAAAGTTTAATAAAATGAAGGCTTGAAATATTTCACTTTGTGTGGAGTGAACTAATAACACACAAGTTTCACTTTTTTAAAACAAATTATTGAAATAAATGGACGGTCCCTTGATACTCAAATTTTTTGGCACATACCTGTATGCACAGACTTTTAATTTTCAGTCAGTTAAACTGTTGTGCCATTACAAAATTGCCATGTTTAGGATCTGATATTTTTTTTTTAAACAGTGATCTTCATTGCCCAATTGATATATAATATAAAACAGGTATCAGACCAGCCAAGAAGCACTGCATTCAATTCCATTTTTCTCCGCCATGTCTTTAAAATATGGAAATTTATTTTACCCAAGTATTTTCATTGCTGTTTTTGCGCTAACCCCCTCTCTTTCATCTTGTTTCATGCTTGAACAACTAAATGAAAGCTTAAGTCTATTTAACTGATTGTATTTTAATCACAGTACAACATCAATGCTGTAAAAGAAACCGTATAAAATTGAAAATAGTCACATAAACCTTTCACCGGAAGTTTATCGTTGGTTGAAAAACATTATCTGTGCATATACCCCTATGAATTTGGTACATTTTATCATTATTAGTTTATAATATAAAACCAAAAATACATTTTATGTAAATGCATAACTATAAATCACAATGCTGAAAACTTTCAATTGGTTTCTAAAATTTGGCTACACTAAAAAGTTTTCAGCATTGTGATTTATAGTTATGCATTTACATAAAATGT
>CAIGQZ010032511.1:4199137-4216139 GCA_903798205.1 Danio tinwini
ATATACACACACAGTTGAAGTCAGAATTATTAGCCCCCCTGAATTATTAGCTTCATGTTTATTTTTTCCCCAATTTCTGTTTAACGGAGAGAAAAGTTTTTCTACACATTTCTAAACATAATAGTTTTAATAACTCATTTCTAATAACTGATTTATTTTGTCTTTGCCATGATGACAGTAAATAATATTTTACTAAATATTTTACAAGACACTTCTATACGGTTTAAAGTAACATTTAAAGTCTTAACTGGGTTAATTAGGTTAACTAGGCAGGTTAGGGTAATTAGGCAAGTTATTGTATAATGATGGTTTGTTCTGTAGAATATTAAAAATATATATAGCTTAAAGGGGCTAATAGTTTTGACTTAAAATGGATAAAAAAAATTTAAACTGCTTTTATTCTAGCCCAAATTTTATTTTTTATTCAAAATTCTAGCTTTTATTCTATTCAAAATATTATCAGACATACTGTGAAAATTTCCTTGCTCTGGTAAACATCATTTAAAAAATATAAAAAAATAATAATAATAAAAGGGTGGCTAATAATTCTGACTTCAACTGTAGATTATTGAAAGATTAAAGCAATGTGTCTGTACTTTATTTGTGTTAAAAAAATCACTGTCCATTGAGACAATCACCTTTTTCTTTTCTTCCGTGTGTTCAAAATAATGAACATGTTCTTTCATTGACTGCGTGATTCATTGTGACTACTTTAATTTGAATTCAGCAATTAATTTTTAAAAACTAATTAATTAACAGGGTTTCTGCAGGTTTCAACAAGTAAAATGTAAGACTTTTAAAGACATTTTTAAGACCATTATGAATGACATTTTTGACCTAAACAGGGCTAAATGCTATGTTTTTTTTTCCGAATATCTCAGTTAGAAGAGATTTTCAGTTGCCCTATCAAAAAACTTATTAAAATTTTATACATTTAACGATACAATATTAATAATACGTTTGTTTAAATATTTTAGTTTTAATTTTAATAATAATTTAATAATACAAATAGGTCAGGTCAGTATCCTCAGCAGTAAATAAATAGAGAACTTTTAAGCAAATGTTACTGTAAAGAAAGTTATTAAATGCTATTTTTAAATAAAAAGTTAAAGGTTAAATTGAAATGAATTGTTGGTGATTGTATGGGTGTTCATGGCCAGATTGGGTAGCTATACATGAACAAAGAAAAATTAAGATCTATAACATAACATTTCTGTATATTTATGACTTTTTAAGATCCCACAGATACTCTGATTAAACTAAAAAGCAACTCAAATATAATTTTTTTAAAGTAATTCATTACTTGTTACTTAGAAAAGTAATATTACGCAACTCGCGTTACTTGTAATGCTTTACCCTCAACACTGGTTACTAATGGATGAGCCTATTCCCCTCAAAAGACATTTACAAAGGGAGTATTTCTGCAAACTGTTTTATATTTTTTGTAATTATAAAAATAGAATTAATTCATTTTTACCATTAGATGCTGCCAAATATATTCACACATTGGTACTGCACAACTGTGTTTATACCCCCTATAAACGTGATTTCTGCATAATAGGCTCCCTTTTAAACTCCACAGGCTGTGGATTTAAGCATACACATGCTCTAAAATTAAATCAGAGTGTTTATAAATGAGGCCTGTGAATAGGGGTGGAAATGGCATACAATTGGTTCTAGCATTTGCTATTCAGGCTCAATTTCATAGGACCCCCTACACCATTTTGTTCTGCTTTTGACTTCATATTTTTATAAAGTAACAACAGTCAGTATGTTTCTGCTTAGAGCTTGCCTTAAAATCCCATTTGCCTCAATACATTTTTGCAGTCTGAGTTCACACTTTCCAGATGTAATGTCACTTGGATTATTGGGCTGAAGTGTTCTGCTGAGCTCACTTTAGCCCAAACATAGCAGAAGTGCATAAGGCATGCTCACAGACACCAGTCTATAAGCTAAAAAGATGACGTTGTCCCAAATGGCACACTAAAAACTAAAAACTTCCTCCTGGTCAACACTTTTGGAAGCACTTTTTGTGATGTAATACTGTTTGTACTGTTGGCAAGAAGTCTGCTGGAAGCTTCAGCTGTTTAAATAGCCAGTGTTTTCCATCTTAAGTGGCTCTTTGAACCTTTTTGTGTTTACATCCAAGCTGGAAGATAAAGTCTTTAAAAAATAGTCAGTACTTTGCATTAAATAGCTAAATATAAAAACAAAAATACAAAGGCACCTATACAGAATTGGGAGTTTATGAGTCAAACGGCTAGATACAAAGCTTTCTAATTGGAATTTCTGAAATTGAGTTCAACAGCGGTTTGATAAGCAGTTTAATATTTACACTGATCAATCTTTGAATCAAACAAACAACAAAACGAAATTTAAGCATTTGTATTAAAAATCATTTTTTTAAAACTTTATTTGGAACATACTGTACTGTAAGTTGGCTTTATAGATAGTATAGCCTTAGAAGCCACATAGGTGTTTAGCTGATTGCTTTGAAATAAAGTAAGTTTATGAGAAAAATAAAAATCACAGGTGTTTCTGTAATTAATCTAAAACTGTATTTGGAAGGCTATGAAAAAAAAAATATATATATAATGGCTCAATATAGTCACTTTCCGAAGCATAATAAGTGTATTTTAGTTTGAGGCGTAAGTGAAAAAGTATATATTATAGGCTTTGAAACCGTTACAGCTGCGACTTCATTTCACTTGCAGCACCTCTGTGGCACAAATAACAATCCCGATCGTGGACAAAGCAATTTCTGTTGTGAAACATTCTTGAAGATAGTAAGTTCAAGGTCAGTCATTGGAAAAGCATTGTTTTTTTTCTCAGTCATATACTGAATCTTGTGAATGTTGCAAAGTGGGTGGTGTCCAAGTGTTATATTCTGGTTTATTTCCAAAATTTCCCATGCTCTGAAAAGTATTGTGCTGTTCATAGTAGGTCTGTATGCTGTTAAGATTGTCTTTCACTTTGCAAAGCTTCCACTTTCGCGGTGACTTCCTCTGCTGTTTCTCCACAAATCAAACAAAAAGACGATTCAGAGAAAATATCAAGTGGAAGAGAAATCACAGTGAGGAAATTAGGGGTGTGCGATGGTGTCAAAAAGTGTTTGCCCCCTTACTGATTTGTTTTTGCATTCCTTTTCACACAGGGCTATGTACTGTAGATTTTGTATTTTGCTTTCCATTAATAATAAAAACCTTCATTTCAAAAACAGCATGATGTGTTTACTCATGTTATCCTTTACCAATATTTAAATTGGTTTGATGATCTGAAATATTAAAGTGTGATAAACAAGAAATAAGGAGGCAAACACTTTTTCACAACACTATAAACATGATTTTGCTAATGATAATTAAAAGATATTTATCTTAGTGTTTTAACACTCCTGTCATGGATAAATGATATGATTAAATGTCAGTAAAAAATCTATAACTCGATCCTGGAGGGCCGCTGTCCTGCAGGGTTTAGCTCCAACTTGCTTCAACACACTTGCCAGGAAGTTTCTAATATGTCTGGTAAGAGTTTGATTAGCTGGTTAAAGTGTGTTTGATTAGGGTTGGAGCTAAACTCTCCTAGACACCGGTCCTCCAGGACCAAGATTGGGCACCCCTGATCTATGAGCATAAAGGGTTATTCTGTGCTGAAGTCATTTCAACTCAAACACTAAAGCTTCATTCATACTTCGAGCGACCAGCAGCGGCAATTCGTCAAGTGACCGTTTATTTGAACAGAGAGTGAGCGACTTTCGGTAACCTCCGTCTACCTGATGAACCAACTGTTGGCGACCAGGTGGCGAGTCGTGCGAAGCGACAAAGCTGAGAATCTTTCAAGTTTATGCAAATGAAAAGCGACTTTCTTGAGCGACAGCCAATAGAAGCAGCAGTAAAGCTCACATGATCCTTTCTCAGCTCGCTCAGAGTCTGGTTGTATTCTCCGCGCTGTAGACCTACATAGACCTGCGTTTGCAGCAGGTTGCCACCCAGAGCTTCAGTTGTTGCTAGATCAGATATGGTTGCGGCCGGAAGTTAACAAGAACTATTTATATTATTTATTAAATTTCCCATTTATTGTAATTTATTAACGTCTATCCCTACCCCAACCGTCACAGTAACGTAAAAACAGTAGCTGTACTGAGTATTGTTTATGCTATCTATTAAATTACCCAATATATTGTGTTTTTTAACGCCTACTAATTAATATTTTAACAGTACTGTGATGGTTGGGTTTAGGGTTGGGGTGGGGAAGAACATAGAATTACCAAGAGGTGACACTCTGTTGCTATTTAGGAAACAGCCACTAAATGCCGCTAGTGTCATGTGGCCGCCATTTTGGAATGAAAATTTGAATAGAACAGCAGCACGGATAACTAACACTAGACAGAATGAATAAAAATATTGAGTTAAATATGAGTTCAAATATATATTCATACACTCCTATTGAAAAGCAACATTTTAAATAATATCTCATTGAAAAGAAAACAATCTCCAAAACGTTGACAAGACTAAGTTTAATATAATTTAATTTAATATAATTTAATTGTAATTCTAAGCTCTTTGACTCTACCCAGAGCGACAAGCCGCCTTTCCACTGCACATGACAAACAACAAGCATCAGACCGGAAGTCGTTCATTTCCAATGAAGAGTAGTCCGGGAGCTGCATGGAGTTCTGATCATCTCTGTATGCGGAAAATTTAGATCCGATTTGAGCGGTGGATCTGTTAAAATATTTAAACTCCTGCGACTAGACCGTATGTGACCAGCTGACCGGATGTGATGTATTCCAGTGTTTTCCAAGCAGGTCCGTTCATGCGAGATTAGAAATAGTAGATTTTGGTTATTTTTTGAATCAGAAAAAAGTCTATATTTTAAAAAATACTCTATTCATAAATGAGTAATTAAACATTATAATTTTTTATGTTGTCTCCATGAGTTTCTAGTATTCATTCATTCATTCATTTATTCATTCATTCATTCGTTCAACCATAGTGAACGCATGGAGAATAAAGGCTCTTGCATTTGCACTTATTTCGGACACCACAAGAATCAGCTTCTCTCCCATGGTGCACGACAAAACTGAAAATTCTGTGCGTCTGCCACAAGGGGGTGTATTCTGACAGTGGTGTCCGAATGTTGTGTGCAGTAGAAAAGGGGCTTCAGGCAGCTACAAAGTCGCTTGTAGTGTGAATGAGGCATAAGGTCATATCCATATGAATGAGGCATGAGGTCATATCCAGGGGTTCCTCCCCTTTTCTTTGTTTCTAGAGTGCATTTGATTGGACAGAAATACTGATGTCATCACGTTTGCTGATTCATATTTGACATTGTTTCGAAGCACACTAACCTAAAGCTAACATTCCAAATGAAATTCAACAAACTTCAATTGGATTTCATGTAAATACTAACGCAATATGTATTAATTTGTTCAATCTCATTTATACATTTAAGTACGACTTGCTTATCACACATAAAAATTGTATAAATTTGTACAAATTAGCCACTTTTCTAACAAACACAATAATAAAGTTTACTGATGTGATCGAATAGAACTTCAAAGGGATAGTTCACTCAAAAATGTCAATTCTGTGATCATTTACTCATGACTTTCCAAACCTTTATGAGTTTATTTATTTACCTTTATGAGTTTACAAAACAAAATAAATAAAAAAGCACAAAAGGCAATATTTTTTTAAAATATTGAAAATCTGCATCTATTGACATCCATAGTAGAATAACCGGTTTCCATTCTTCAGAACACTTTTCCTTTGTGTTCAGCAGAGGAAAGACGGTCAAAACAGGTTTGAACAAATGGTGAGCAAGTAAGTGATGACAGAATTGAAGATTTTCATAAATTATCCTTTTATATTGCAATAGAAACAAAGCTCTTTATGAGTCATTCTACATTTATAAAGCATTAATAAATCATTGGCTCATTAATTTGTTTAGAAACAAAACGTCATTATTATTAGTTTTCATTATGTGTGTGGTATTACTTAACTGTGTGTATACATTGTGTTTTTTTATAATATTTTGTTCTTCTAGAGAAAGACTTGATTTATAAGTTAATCATTAATTAATTAATTATTTGAAATTTTTTATGTAAAAATTTGAAGGTCAGTATTTTTAGGTTACAGATTACAGATACAACTGGCTACAGAACAAACCATTGTTGTCCAATGATTTGGCCAGTTAATGCCTTAATTCTGTATTACAGTTTTTCTCCATTGGTTTGGCTCATTTCTTGAAACAGGAATTACAATCTTAATACTATAAGATAGTTTTGCAGAACAGTCTTAGTTCAGCACAACACTATAGCTCACTCGCAAAAGTTCATATCTTTCCCAAAACTGTTCGTTCATGTGTCAAAACTAAATTCCCTTCTCATTTAAACAGTCAGTGACCCCAAAATCCTTTGTCCCTTTGGCATTGTGCAAGCACTGCAAATCAAAATGTTTAGATGTTTTGTCACTATGACCCAGGGCCATTGAAATATCCCTCATGTCCACCTTTCAGTCTTAGCCCAGCTTTTGAAAATGGTTACTGAACTGTATTTTTGTCTTTTGACAGAATGTAATTGTGTAAAAAACTAAATAAAATAAATTGCTAAGATTTTAAAAATGATAAGAAATAAGGATTTTCAGTCTGATCTTACGAGGAAATGTAACTATTTTACGTTTTGTCAGTTCAGTTGCTATTCATACGTGTTCAGTCATACCTTAATATACAATTTTAAAAAGGAGGCGTGGTACCCAACCCTAAACCCACCCATCATTGGGGGATAAGCAAATCATACTAAATTGTATGAATGAGATCGTACAAATTCATTCGAATTAGCCTCTAAATCAAAAAGTTATGAATTGCCGTGAGATAGTGTTGGGATTTTAGGTTAAGAGTAGCCTCCAAGGTTTGACATCATACGTAGCACTCATACTGCCAATGAAATTGTAACTATTATCAATCACACACATAAAGTAATTAACATACATCAGAATAAAAAAGGTACTGTATACAGCATAATATACTGTAATATAAACAGAAACAAAAACTATGACAATTACATACAGCCTACAGTGCTTGATTGGTCATCTGAGATGTGTGAAATTCCTCCTTTGTTAGTCAAGTTCTAGTTTCACCTGATTGCCACTTGCTGTAATAAATGTATCACAAGTTCCACAGATTCATATATAATATTTATGGTATTATGTTCTTGACTAATTTTGAAAATTGAACAGACTATTGTGCATGTGATGACTTATACAATGAAATGACGCTGACACATTTTGGAGCGAACAACCATTGAACTGAGAATCAACAATCAGTTTAGATCAACTAGATCTATTCAGTTGGAAATTGTGCTAAATGCAGGCTAGATGTACTTAGACATTCACAATTTGAAAAAATCAATTCCGTTGTGAACAATTGCCAAGTGGTTTGGAGGTTTGTCCATGTTGTTTTGAGAATGTAATTCCAGTTTCAAGAAATGAGCCAAACCAATGGAGAAAAACTGTAATGTAACGAATGATTAGGCCAACATGAAATCTGCGTGCACATTTCAGCTGATTTTTTATACCATTAATGAGTCTATTTATTTACTTATGTAAATATGTGCAAATGTATATATTTATTCAGTTTTTCTATTAATTTCAGTAATATTATTGAATAAAATCTCATGTTTAAATGATTTATTTACAATACAGTTTGTAATGTAATATTTTCTGTCTTTTAGTAGATATATGAGACTTGCTTTGTTTACTAAACAAGTGGATCGTATTGGATTTTCACTGTACACCTCAAATAAAAGCTAAATAGTGGTTATTTTAAATTTAATGTGGTAAAAGTTTAGCTACTCTCAAAGTTATTTCACATAAATCTGCAGATATGTTACTAAATTCTGTGCAGAATAGCAAACATATGTCAGATTCTGTGTGGCCCTACTAATATAATAATAATGAAATCAGGGTGGAATTCTGGAATACTCAGGGTTCAAACCAGTGGTTCCCAAAGTGACCCCTGAGAGGTCGTGGAACAATGACAGGGGGTCGCTTAATGGTTTCCAAAAGTCATATAAATCTTAATAAACTATTAGAATTACCATATTTTAACCATAACCCACAGAAGATAAAAATAGTAGATTTTAACAGTAAAAAGCAACAACATGCAAATGCAAAGCTATCAGCTTTTAAATTACTTTTTTTCATAGGATTGGGGTTTAGGTTAAATTAACAACACAGCAATAGTGTTAGCTGCAGCAGATTCATTTTATAGCACCAGGTTAAACTTTCTGACACCTTTATGGCAATCAAATACATTAAAATATATACAGACCACTACTGAATATTGAGATTAATCTCTGATTGGCGGTCTCCAAAATGAAACCAAGAATATACTTGTGCTGAAGACATTGTGTCCACCAATCTCTTTAGTTGAGGTTAATATTAAATTAAATTAATAACTGACTATAAACCGATATGATTGTTAGACTGTTGTACATTTTTGTGTTATCAGTATGCTCGTGTTTATATTGTTGTGTGCGCAACGTTTGTACATTTATAACCACCTCTGAGGAATTTGGGGGTCGCAAGTCACTGGCATTGTTATTTTAGGGGTTGCAGGCTGAAAAGTTTGGGAACCCCTGGTTTAAACTAATTAACCTACAGTAGTTAAGCCTTTAAACTGCACTTTAAAATGAATACCAGTATCTTGCAAGATTACTACAAATCATGACAAAGTTTTTGAGTTATTAGAAATGAGAGATTGAAACTATTATAAGTAAAAAAATTAGTTGAAAAAACAAGGAATATATTTGAAAAAGTAATTTCAATTAAGATATTATAAAAATATCATAAATATCACACACCCCTAGAGGAAATGGGTTGTTTCAGTTACCTTTGGGTAGCACTGACATCCTAATGACTCATTCATTTCTTTCACAAGTGCATTGAAAATAACTTTAAGTTCTCCATTTAGAATTCTTGATCCGCTACCAAATATCTCCAGTTTGCTGTTAACTCTGCAGATTTTTCTGATAGTCTGCTGTGCCTGTGAGCAGATTAGGAAGAAATCAGGAAATAAGTGAATTCATAATTACGAAAAATGACAAGAGATTTGCATACTTATATAGAGGAGTTGCTTGCAACTTTAAATATGAATGCTAACAAAGCCCATCTGTGTATGATGGCAAAAGCTGACCCACTAGCTTGACTTTATGTGTTCTGGAATGAGTGGGAAAAAAAGGTTTAAAATTTCAGGCCAAATCTTTAGAAATCTAAACTGAAAGAACTACTGCCTAAGATGCCTTTACGGTCATGTATTAGAGGCTGTCATGTGCTTGGACTTTCATTTTGAGTGAGACAATTGGAAATACTTGTACAGACTGAGTTGAGATTGACATAAATGCATTTCTTACATTTGTTGCCTGCGACCTTGCTCGCACACCAACATTTCTGCTTGTGCAGTTTGAATTTAGCTGTTTAATTCCGTCTACCTGAAAAAAAGATTAATAAAAAGACATCAATTTTGTATTGGTGAACCTATACATGGCCTAAAAGGCTACATTTTTATAAAAAAATACAAGTCCATTTACAGAAGTAGTTTTATATAGTGTGATATTTTGTCAATGTTCTGTAATCAGTTATGAACATTGTGTTTTGTTAGATTTATGTTAATCAGTTACAGTTTTCAATAAACATCCAAATAGAAATAATAATCCAGAATACAATTTTTAAATGGCTATTAGAAAAATAAGAATACATGACACACTTAATTTACTGTAATTTTACAATAAATTACATTTGTTATTACGTTTTATGCTAATATGTAATAATGTGGCATAATGTGAAAATACTGCGGCATTAGCCTATTCTGCTTTAGTTGTATAGGCTATACAGTAGGCCATGTGTTTATTGGCCGTGGTTCGTGGAAAAGGCCATTTTGAACTTCATTATGTGGCCTATTTTTTCATATTATTACAAAAAAATGTTGAAGGTACAACAGGTAAGTATATTATATATGTATAAGTATAAGGCACACATATTTCACAGGCAGCCTACTGCTTGAAACATCACCTTTCACATCAGCCCCAGTTGCCTGTTTTAATGTAAATGTATGACTTTTTAATGCGAATAAATCAATCAATTAAGTGTAAATACAAAATATTTGATCGTAACTTACAACGTACTCCAGCTTTATCCCAATGATATTGCGGTAATCCTCAGTGATCCGATTTGAGTTGTGGTCACAGGAAAAGGCGAGAGGTAGTAGTATAATAAGCGTCAAAACAGAAGTACCAGGAAGATGCTGCAGATAAATAAATGCACACTGATAACCCTACAAAAATGACGCATTGTTAGACATAGTTTCATTCACTCGAATACGAGACATTAAAAACAATTTACATAACACTGTTATCTGGCCAACACCACGCGGATGCACAAAACGGCTGCACTTATTGGTAAACATTCCAGGTGAATAACCCCTCAGTAAACATTCACTTTCATAATATACACGCTTTCTTGTAAATCACGAGTTTCGTTTTGATTGTCGCTTACAATGACCGGGAATCCCCTTGTAATTATAGCTATAAATACAAGCTTTTCCTGTCGTCCTCCTCCAAACTCCAGCCGCAGACACGGCGCGCTCGTCAAGGTAAGCGTACGCATTCATTCCGCTCCTTTCATTCTTTGAGAAAGACTGCTCTGGGACACTTGGTCAACTTTTTACAGCTTACCATTGGTCATTTTTGAGGCATGTTCACATTCAGACCGAAGCCGTCAGCGCAAACTCGTCTCAAGCTGGACACATGGAAATCCATTTTCTTTCCTCATGAAATCAACCTGACGGTCAGTTTGGTTGTCAGTGAATTAACTCGACTGCTTTCCTCGTCTTTCAGCCATTGAAGCGCTCATAATCCAGAGAAATTAAACTTCTGTCACCGGAGAATCTCATCACTTTCGTTTTCTCTCTGCATGGATGGGGCTATATCGCTTCGAGCCATGCGGAGCCGTGCGTTTGGACCGAGCAGAGAGGGCAACTTGCCGAAAGGAGTGGCTTTCCCGGTTTCCACATGACATATTGACAGATGGTCATTCTGGTTTGGTCGCATTGTATCGTCGGAGAACGTCGAATGCGTAACTGTATCTTAATTCGATTCCAATAAGGACAGCAGGTTTCATTGTTTAATTCATTTAGGATATCCCACATACGGTTTTAACTAATCATGATGTTGCAACAGGTTCTAATCACTCCTGCCAGGGCTACATAAATAACAGGTGCAAGACGACTGAGTTTTTTCATTCAGCTTATCTTTTGAACAGGGTGCTTGCTAGATTTGTAAATTTGAGTGGGATTTGAGTGCATTTAATTACTTATTTCCTAGTTTGTTTAAAAGTTTTGAAGCATGTTGCACAGATTGCCGAACTAACAAATCTCACATAATATGCTGACCTTAAAATAGGCTAATAATTTAAAGGATTAAGCGGTTAGGATTTAGTATTACAGTGCTTAGCATATATAAGTACACTCCTCACAAATCTATTATCTAAATTGATATTTATAATAGGAAGCTATACAATATTATATTTGTGCATATACATTAGATTAGTACTGAAGCCAAATCTGGAGCTCATCTAACAAAATAACTTATAATAATGGTCCAAAAACTTGTACACCCAAATTTATATGTTATAGTAAAATATTAAATACAAATTTTAAAAACAGAAGAAGTCAAGAGAAGCAAAAAAATTTAGTTGAAATTTTGTAGGTTGTTTATTTTTTGCAATATTTTGCTTGAATTTAATTGTATTATCTTTCCATTTCTTAATATGTTTGGTGACTAACATATAATTTTAATAAATATATCTGTTTTATAAATCTGTTTTGTCTATATGCACCAAAATACATTGCCTATTTTCACTGGATAAAAATGTTCATTTTCAAAATAGGGTGTACTCAATTATGCTGAGCACTGTAAAGGCTACATTTAACATCGAAAGAGAAAATTTATTTTTTTGAAGGCATAACAGTAAGAAAAAAAAAACACTATAGGCCTACATTTTGGTTTCTACGTGTTAAGCCTGCATGCTATCCAGGCTGATTAAAGGATATTTGCTCAGAAATAATTTTAAATAGAATATTAATAGGCCTATTTATTTATTTAGATTTATGCTATAGGCTATGACAAAACATCTTGAAAGATTAATATTGTTATAAATGGAAGAAATATGTTTTAGATGCATACGTTGGTTATAGAAATGTAATTATTTTTGAATATGTCTCTAATGATAAATATATAAATCGTTAGTTTAAAAAAAGTTAATATTTCAAAGGCTTCACTTTGAGAATCTAAAATAAATTAAGGTTTTGGTTCAAAAACTGCATGCATGGCATCATGCAATAAACTATTCATATGGGAATTATTTAAACACTTTTTTTAGAGATGACAAAAAATTTACTTTACAGAGCACAAACAGTGCAGTCCAACCATGAACTAATAACATGGATTCTATTTGAAATGGACATAAAAACAGCCTGGAAAAAAGATGTGGAGTGAATTTTGGTGGAAAAATTTGAGAGATTATATGTGTTTTCAATTAATGTTGGGATATATTGTAAACCGTTGAAAATGAAAATGAACACAGTATGGATTAAACTATTTCAAAACAACAAAGAAAAATGTAATGTGTGCATTAATGCTCACAATCTCCAATTCACATGCTCATTGCTCATAATGTTGCACCACTAGCAAACAGAGATGTTCAAGCTCAACTGAGATTTAGTTCAGTAATAAATTTATACATAAATGCTCTAGGAAGTCTGTCTGCAAGTGTATAATTAAGTCACATTAAAATACGAAGCCTAATTCCACTGACATCATGAAGGAAAATCTTCAACTCACTGGGCAACCTGACAGATAAAGATTATGTTTAGTGTAATCATGCTTGCATTTTTAGCATTTATTAATTTAATCTCAGATCCAGTGGGAAACAGTTAAATGAACTGAATTGCTTGAGCAAACAATTAGAATTTCCACCGTAAATCTCAAAACAAAAGTTTGCTCCAGAACTAAATGAAGTGTAAGGCTTGATGAAAGAGTCTTTGTCCTTGGAGCTGAGGCTTTTTTTTTTTCTTTTAGTTTGTTGCTGTGCAGTTGCTATGGTAAACACATTTTCTCCCCATTTTATTCCTAAACACTTGCTAGGATGTTCTAGGTGTGGTTTTTTTTACTGTAGGTTGGTCAGATCTGCCCAATTACACTCAGGAATAACAGTAATATATTGCCAGTACAGTATAAAAACATGAATAAGGCACACTTTTTACTAAAAATGGATGGCAAATTGTGAATACAAATACAGTAGAACAGTAGCATTAATATGCATATTCTAGATTTATCCTAGTATTCAGTTTTCGAGTTTTTCTAAGCAGGTTGCTAAATGCTTGCTGAAGGTGTTTTCAGCATTTTGCTGTGTAGTTTCTACCAGCGCTGCATGATACTGGGAAATAATAATAATGATAATAATAATAATGATAAATAATAATAATAATAATGATAATAATAATAATAATAATAATAATTATAATAAAACAATATTTATTACAACATAATATTTCACTGGAAAGAAATCATTTATGCAATGATATTAAAATAAAAAGGTAAAGCATATTTTTCACATTTAATTAATTCTAATCCACACAAAAAAACCTGTCAAGGTGTAAACATTTAGTCTTTAAAACACTACGGATGAATGAAAAACCTGATATTCTGCAGATATTCTGACTCTTGGCTGTTGTCAGCTTTCTCACCTCGACTCCCACCATTATAGTTGAAAGTAGACAAAAGACTTTAACCCCATTTAAAGGCCTGATTTGAACAGGAATGTGTCTCTTGTTTTACCTGTGATCTGATCGACCAAAATGCACCTTAACACTGGGTATATTATTGCTGACCTCCTCTGTCTCTCATCTACATTCGCCATTCTGTCCATTTCCATGGTAAGCTGAATAAACAAGCCTCATTTCGGTGCATATTCAGAGGTTGAAAAAGCCGCACACTGCACAAAAGACAAAAAAATCAAATTACGAAATGACAAAAAATAATATAGATTGCGCTTCAAGACACAATAAAATGAAAGTAACGAGCCCAATTAAAAATGTAAGGAGTAGAAAGTACAGATATTTGTCTAAAAATGTAAGCAGTAAAAGTAAAAATTGTCAGAAAAATAAATAGTGGAGTAAAGTACTAATACCAGAAAAATCTACTTAAGTACAGTAACAAAGTATTTGTACTTCATTACTTCCCATCTCTGATTAGTAGGCCTATTTATTTTCATATATAGGTTCACCTTTGGGTCGCTCAAGCCAAAAGCGATTGATAGATGAATAGATGAACCATCAATAATATAATTGTAATTAATCACATCTACAATATGTATATTGCATATATTATTATTGTGATAATGATAATGTTGCATTATATTGTGCAGCCCTATTGACTACACAGTAAAACGTGTGTTAACTAACAGTTTTTATATTTTGTGACTCACAGGTGTTTTCTGTTTATTTGCAGTTATAAATTACATTATAGAACCTCCATCTTTGCACTGTTGACTTTCGATGTTGAAAGATCAATGTCCTATCATGTAATTCAAAACATACATTAAAGGGGGCCTATTTTCTTCCTATTTACAAGATTTAAAATAAGCCCATGATGTCCCTAGAGTGTGTATGTGAAGTTTCAATGCCCTCTTTTGCTCCCACCCCCCTTCTTTTGTTCCCTTTTTTTTTTACAGATGCAGTTACTGGGATTTTAAGTGTCTTTATCATGCTGCTGTGCATTTGCTGTTGTGTTTTGTCATCTGTTGCTGTGGTATTGTAGACATTTTGTTCAGCATGTTGCTATGGTGAAAAAAAATGTATGTGCAGTGGCTGTGATTTTAAGGTGTTTTTATCATGTCGCTATGCAGTTGCAGTGATTTTTTTTCATAATGTTTTTAGCTTGTTGCTAAGTTGCTATGCAGTTACTAGTGCATTTGGGTATTTTATTTTATTTCATTCATTCATTCATTCAATCATTCATTCATTCATTCATTCATTCAATCAATCATTCATTCATTCATTCAATCAATCAATCATTCATTCATTCATTCATTATTATTAATTATTTCAGTTCATCCATGTTAAATGTTTTTTTTTTCATTGTGTTGCTATGCAGTTGCTATTATGTTCTTATTGTTTTTAGCATGTTGCTGTGAAGTTGCTAGTGTTGTTCTGGGAGAATTTTTAAAACTCAGTTGGTCTCACATGCAGTTGCTATGGTATTCTAAATTATATTTTAAAAATGTTCAATATTACTACCAATATTACTACAATAACTTTAATAATGATACTAATTTATAGAATTTTATTTAATTATTAATATTTAGTGTGTGTTATTAATTTTTAAGAGTTTTAATTAATTCGATTTGATTGATATGTTCTCCTAACCAATACCTAACCATTGCAAAGCCCATTGAAATGGTTAACCTGGGCCTTGTTATTCATTTGTTATTATTTATTTACTATTTTATTTTATATAAAAGCTATGTTCTGTTGATTTACGAGATGTAGTATACAAATTAGTGCATTCAAATAATACAATACCTACTCTACAAAAACAAGTAGCATAATGAACAGTTTAGGCCAGGGGTGCCCAAACGTTTTCGTATGAAAGGCCAAAAACCAAATATCATTGAGAGCCGTGAGCTAAAGTTAAATATACCAAAATATATTACATGTTAGTAATATAGTTACAAAGTTGCCATAGGTAATTTCCAAATTTATTTAATAATACTTCAAAATAAATATAAAACACTTTGAATCGTAATAACTAATGCAGAATACATTTTAATGATAACTTGTTGCAATAAAAACATAAACAATCACATTTATAACACAGTGGACTTCAATGCTGAATACAGTAGTCAAGCTGAATCTGCCTTTGCCTTTATTTGCTCAAAGTCTCTGCATTGTCGGGTGACAGTGTGTGTACATTTAAACAAAATCTGATTAATTTACACCATTTAATGAAAACATTTAATTTCTGTTAACTTTTAACAATAAAACAAACAAAGGCTTACATTAAAATTGAATTGACAATCTCAAAACCATTCCCATCATTCTCCCTCTTTTCTCAGATGGGATGATGGGCCAAATCAAAGGTTACCATGGGCCAACTTTGGCCCGCCGGCCCCTATTGGTTTTGGCGGAAGTCACTTGAAGCAGATGACAGAAATTCTCAAACTTTCAATTTTAAAATGCTTGTGGAACTTAATAAAGTCTTACACATCTTTCTTGAGAGCTTGAGAATCTTGAGATTCACACAATATTGTGACATAATGCTGGTCTTGGCAAGTATCCTTCTCATAATCAGTTGGTTATACTGTAGCTCTTAAGTGAACATGAAGAGCAGAAAAAGAAAATGCAAGTTTCTGTATCTTAACTTCAGGGACTACAACCTGATCAACTTGTCAAACAACAAGACAAAAATCACTGCATTGACTGAAGAGCTTTTTGGTTACTTTAATCAGTCTATTTTTAATGATTACAATTAAGACCATATACTGTTTTATAATTAATGATTTAATTTTTGTATTTGATTACTAATGCTAAAAGTACCTGAACATTTTGAAGTGCAAATTTTTATATTTTTTATTTTATTGTAGATATGTATTGTTACTTGTGACTTTTGGTTGATTGTATTCTCAATTCAGATTTATTACTAAATATTTTATTTTAAATTTTGTTTTTGTAACAGAATTTTATTATTTAAATAAATATGTTTCCTGTTTTTTTTTTTCATAAACCCTGCATGTACTGTAATATTTTGATACCTAAAAATTTCATGGTTTTATTACAATTTATAAATATGTAGTATGTAAGAAAATATATAGAATTGTGATTAAAATTGTATTAAACAACACTGTTATAAGATGAAAAAAATACATGTAAGTTTAAAAACAAAAAAGAA
>CAIGQZ010032511.1:4221139-4231245 GCA_903798205.1 Danio tinwini
ATATTATCAAGAGAACGATTTTGTGTTCACATAAAACAAAAATAACTTTATTCAACAGGTTGTTCTTCACTGTGTCAGTATAGAGTGCACAATCGTAAGAGTTTTGTGCTCTTCATGCGTCACAATTAGTCTTGTGTATATCTCGGATTCTGTGGTTTCTTAGTTCCAAACAAAAGAAGTCACACGCAGACATCCAGGGTTTACGTTAGTGGACCGAATTCATAAATGTGCACCCTATACTGACAGTGAAGAGATGAGATTGTTGAATAAAGCAGTTATTTTTGTTTCATTTGCCCACAAAAGTATTCTCTTAGCTTCATATTTCGATTAAACCACTGAAGACACATTTTGACAGTGTTTTTTAAACATTAAGTACTTGTTTTTTTTTATTTTATTCTGAAAAATTATATTTGTTCTTATATGATTTGCCTGATTACAAATGTATTTTATTCTGAATATTCTGAATTGTGGAGGGATAAAAAAGGAGAATACTGAAATCTCGCTAAAAATCTTTTAAAATGGAGTCAATGTCAGCCAATGTTTTGATATTTGTAAATACATACAAATTAGGGCATATTTAATATTAATAATGCACAGTTTGCATATTTGAACACCATTATAGAAAATGTGTAATATGATGACTATTATTTAAATGGTTTTTACCCTGTTCACCTGCATTGTCTAGCCCTAACACATTTTTGGGTATTGATTTGAGAATTATAGTGGCTAAACAGTTAACTTTCTGTGATATTTGATGTCATTCTATACCTGAATGTGATTCTTTCACTTGTTTTGTTGACTTTTTAAGCATGACTGCAATAAGCAGGTGTACTGTGTCCACATGTATTCAAGTTTAGCCTCCTCCCATATTATGACAATGTGTTTGGTATAGGCAGAATGCTAATGACACTACACGTATTGAAGCTTTAGTTCATGTTCCCTTTTTGTGTGCTTCAAGTTTTAGATCAGAGCAGATTATATAGTGTTTGTGCATATTATATTTATAGGTTGTTACTGAATCCCAATTTGAGTTTCAAATTCACCATAATAATTTAATATATTATAATAATATGTAAATAATGTAATAGTGGGAAAAGCTGGAGTTTACTTTGGCAAACTTGACTGAAATTTTTAATTGGATGCCACATTTTATTGTTTCGTATCAAATAACTGCATAGCATATGATTTAAAAAAATCAGTTTGTTATTTTAATTTTGCTTTATATTTGATTGTTTTTTACTTTTGTTTTACACCAAAATCAATAAAATGTATATACATTTCTATATGTATTGTGGCGCAGTAGGTAGTGCTGTTGCCTCACAGCAAGAAGGCCGCTGGGTCGAACCTCAGCTGGGTCAGTTGGCATTTCTGTGTGGAGTTTGCATGTTCTCCCCATGTTCTCGTGGGTTTCCTCCGGGTGCTCCGGTTTTCCCCACAAGTTCAAAGACGTGGTATATGTAAATTGTTTAGGGTAAATTGTCCATAGTTTATGTGTGTAAATGGGTGTGTATAGATGTTTCCCAATGATGGGTTGAAGCTGGAAGGGCATTTGCTGCGTAAAACATATGCTGGATAAGTTGGCGGTTCATTCTGCTGTGGCGACCCCAGATTAATAAGGGCCATAAATACATAAATATTTGGACATCGACACAATTTTAACATTTTTGGCTCTGTACACCAACACAATAGATTAGAAATTAAACAAAGAGTATGTGCTTTAACTGCAGACTGTTTAACTGCTTTAATTTGAGGGTATTTACATCCAAGTCAGGTGAACGCTGTAGGAATTACAACAGTTTGCATATGTGCCTCCCACTTGTTAAGAGTCCAAAAGTAATTGGACAGAATAATAATCATAAATCAAACTTTCACTTTTTAGTACTTAATTGCAAATCCTTTGCAGTCAATTACAACCTGAAGTCTGGAATGCATAGACATCACTAGACGCTGTGTTTCAATCCTGGTGGTGCTCTGCCAGGCCTCTCCAGCAACTGTCTTCAGTTTTCTGCTTGATCTTGGGGCATTTTCAATTTAGTTTTGTCTTCAGCAAGTGAAATGCATGCTCAATCGAATTCAGGTCAGGTAATTGACTTGGCCATTGCATAACATTCCGCTTCTTTCCCTTCAAAAACGCTTTGGTTGCTTTTGCAGTATGCTTTAGATCAGTGTCCATGTGCACTGTGAAGCGCTGTCCAATGAGTTCTGAAGTATTTGGCTTAATACGAGCAGAAAATCTTGCCTGAAACACTTCAGAATTCATCCTGCTGCTTTTTTTTAGTAGTCACATCATCAATAAATACAAGAGAACCAGTTCCATTGACATCCATACATGCCCACACCATGACAATACCACCACCATGCTTCTCTGATTAGGATCATGAGCAGTTCCTTTCCTTCTCCAAACTCTTCTATTCCTATTACTCTTGATCTTGACCTTGATGCTTTCTGTCCATAGGATGTTGTTCCAGAACTGTGGAGGCTTTTTTAGAACTCTAATCTGGCCTTCCTGTTTTTGAGGCTCACCAATGTTTTACACATATGCAAACTGTTGTAATTTCTACAGCGTTCACCTGATTTGGATGTAAAAATGTTTGACAAAAATGTTAGAATTGTGTCAATGTCCAAACATTTATGAACCTAACTACATATATAAATCTGTTTGATTATGGACATTTGGTCTCTACAACATTAGAAATACAAGGTATACACACAAATGTAAAAAAGCATATCCTGATTGTTCTTTCTTTCTTTCTTTCTTTCTTTCTTTCTTTCTTTCTTTCTTTCTTTTTTTACCAAAACAAAAAGCACAGATTTGTTTTGGTGTTACTTTGAGTATATGACACTAAAGCAAACCCTTTTTTTGTTTCAAATGATGTCTCTTTTCTGATGAAAAAAAGAGTAGTTTGTTGGATTCTGTCATTGTGCCAGATGCAATATTTCATTTTTATATTGACACTGCAGCCTGTTTGTCATTAAAATAATATGCAGGATGCTTGCCATAAATGTTATGTTAAGTTATTTTATGTTAGGGAGTTACTTGCAACGACAGCAAATGTGAAAGTGAAATTAAACCATTCAAGATGCTATCAAGTGTTTTGTTCTTTGTTCAGCAAAACCAAATGTTAGTTTACTAAAAAAACAACAACCCAGAGACAGTGTAATCTGTCTAAATAACTGACAGTCTTCAGATTTTTTTATCACTGTTAAAATAACAATACTGACAGACATTTTTCAGTTAAGAAATAGGCTATTATTAGCTATTTGAATGTGACTTGAACATATTTCAATGTTAGCTTACTTAAATAACATACACTAATAAACAATTTAAATGTCTGATAAATCAACAAAGTCACCTCTCTTTTTTATGAATACTTTCTATTGGAGTATATACACTAAGATATTTGTATACATTAGATTAGTTAGTAGCCAAAGCCAAAACTGGAACTTATTTAACAAAACAACTTAACATCATAATGCGAAAACTAGTACAACCCCAATAAATATGGAAAAAGATATTGAATCAAGTTTTAAGAAAGATCAGAAATCAAGACAACCACTATATATATCCAATCCAGTTTAAATGTTGTAGTTTGTACATTTTGTTTATTACTATTCTTACTAATTTATTATTTTTAATTAGATTTATTTTCTATTTTCCACACCTCATCAGAATTTAAATGTATTGAATCTTCATATTCTCAAAGATGTTAGGTGACCACAATTTATTTTAATTAATAAACTGTTTAATAAAGCTATTTGTTGCACGTTTTTTTGATGGTCCGTTTGTTGAATTTAAGTTAACTTGCATCTACATGCCAACTAGTTAGATTATAAGAATACATGCTAACTCATTAGATTATAAGACTGTTAGCTTGGGGTTTGGGTTAGGGTTAATGTAAGTTGACATGCACTTGCAAATGTTCTAATAGTCAGTTAAATGTCTGTTCTGCAGCAGTATCAACAGATATTAAGCAGACAGTCTACTAATACTCGAATGGACCATCAAAATAAAGTGTTAACAAGCTATTTTGTTTAAACACATGAACATTTTGTCTTTATTCCCTGAGAATTTTACAAAAAATACTCAAAGTACACATTCGGTTTGTGCACTGTGTGTATGTGTGTATTACAGATCTTTATTCTTATTTATTTTCTTTTGACTATCCTATTACATTTCAAAAGAATATAAAAAAAAAAACTATTTATTTTGAAAAAGGAGGCAGCTGAGTGCTATAGGTTTATTACAGTGTATGCAACAGATTGCATGTCATGTCACTTTATTTTACGATCATGAAGGCTCAATCAGCACTTCTGCTGCCATAAACTGTTTTTTTTTTCTTAGTTACGCACATACTTTGTGAAATGCAAGTTTTAGTACATTGCAGATGAATGCCAAATACCGTTCCATGACTGTGAGACACATATTCATTTTGCCAGCTCAAATTCCCAGCCAAACAACTGACACAAGAGTGAAAGAAATGTACTGTAATTCTGTCAAGCAAATCTGCAACTTTCCTGCCCAGACAAGTGTGAAAATGCTGTGTAGAAAAGCTGGTAAAGAAACCAATTCCTGTTAACTGTCGTGAGAACCACTTATCTAAAAAAAATAAAAGTAAAAAAATTAACAATAACTAAATAATTGTGTCTGTTGTTATTTCAAAATAAATACATTTCAGTGTTTTTTTTCTGTGCAAATAATTATGTCAGGAGGAAAACACATTATACTACAGAAAAACTTTTTGTTATGAAGGGCCAAATACCAAACTTGATTGAGAGCAGTGGGCTGAAGGTAAATATATCAAGCTGTATAGCAAAGTTGCCATGAATAATTTCCTCATTTATTTTAAAATTAATTGAAAACATGATGTTAAACATATTAACTATGCATTTTATGTGTTTTTACATTTTACAATTAACCTATTATAATGAAAACATAAGAATTCTATCTTAACACAATGGAGTTTAATGCCGAATTCACTAGTCAAGCTGCACTTGATTTGTGTGGTGAAGTTGTGGTGTATCCGTTGAGCAACAAGTTCATTAAAAAATATTTTACAACATATAATTGAAACATTTAATCAAAGCTATTTTTTGTAGCTTAAAATTAAACAAACTAATGAAAATGTCCCTCTCTTCTCTGATGGGATAATCTGAGTTTCTTGCCTTAGTTATCTTTGTCTTGAAGAATCCTCCCTTCCACCTCTACTTCTCTTCCCTTTTCCTAGATAGGGCGGCATGGCAGCTCAGTTGTTAGCACTGTTACCTCACAGCAAAAAGGTTACTGTTTCAAGTTCTTACTAGGCCAGTTGACGTTTCTGTGCGGAGTTTACATGTTCTCCCCATGCTCGCATGGCTTTCCTCGGGTTCCCTGGTTTCCTCCCACAGTCCAAAGATGTGCAGCATAAGTAAATTGACTAAACCCAATTGGCACAGTATGAGCTCTTAGTTAGACTCCTATTTAATCCTTTTACTCAGCAGTTTATCTCTTCATAGCAAACCCAATAATCTGTCATAGGCCCCAACTATACCAGGGGAGTTCTCGAGACCTACTTGAGATGAAACTCCCCTCTTGCTTTTCAAAATGGGAGGGAGCCCCGGGCTCCGAGGATCTTCTGAGCATATAGGGCTCTCTCCCGGAACAGCATGCCAAACACGCCTTGTTATCAATCATCAGCTAAGTGTGAACCCTTGAATGAAGATTAATTGGTAAACTTTGATGAGCTGTTTTGGCATTTTGCCATGTCCACAAATATATGGTGATGTCTGTTGAAAGAAGCAAAGTGTTTAGCAGAACAAATGACTCATTGTTATCAGCTATGGAAACTTTATATGATTTTCTTGCCAAAAGGAACACAACCTGACCATGGATATCAGAGGACTCTGAATGTGAAATAAAATGTTATTAAAAGGTTAGATTTTTTTGTAACATCATTTTGTTAGACAGTAAGAACAGACAGAACATTGAAGATTTTTTTAAAATCAAATCAGATCAAATCACTTTTATTGTTACATCATCAGCAGCATGTGTGCTATGATGAGTGAAAAGCTTAGGTGCTGGCTCCAGACAGTGCAAAATACAGATAGTGCAAATACAACGACAATGCAAAATACAGGCAGTGCAAAATACAGACAGTGCAAATACAACGACAGTGCAAAATACAGACAGTGCAAAATACAGACAGTGCAAATACAACGACAATGCAAAATACAGGCAGTGCAAAATACAGACAGTGCAAATACAACGACAGTGCAAAATACAGACAGTGCAAAATACAGACAGTGCAAAATACAACAACATACTCACAAAAAAGCAAGACCATGTAAAATTGGCAATGTTGACAGTGATACGTACGATGGATAGGTGTACACATAGTTGTAGGCAGTATTGTTTAAGTGTGGATTGGTTAAAGTGCAGTGCATGCTACATCTTGATGGTGTGCAGTGTGGGGTATAGAAGAGTTTGTGTGGGGTGTGTTAAGTGTTCATCAGCCTGATAGTCTGAGGGAAGAAACTTTCCTTCAGTCGGCTGGTGCGTGACCGAATGCTGCGGAACCGTTTGCCTGAGGGTAGCAGAGAGAAAAGTCTATGGCTTGGGTGGCTGGAGTCGCTGATGATTCTCTTGGCTTTCCTCATGCACCTCCTGGTGTAGATGTCCTGGAGGGAGGGAAGCTCACCTCCTATTACGCGTCCAGCAGTTTGCACAATCCTATGTAGACCTTTGCAATTGCTGCTGGTGCTGTTTCCGTACCAGGTGGTGATGCAGCCAGTGAGGATGCTCTCCACGGTGCAGGTGTAGAACGAGCGGAGGATGTGGGGGCTCATTCCAAACCTCCCGAGACGCCTGAGGAAGAAGAGGTGTTGTTGTGCCTTCCTCAGCACTGCGTCTGTGTGAGCAGTCCATGTCAGATCCTCAGCGATGTGTACTCCAAGAAACTTGACAGTGCTGTCTCTCTCCACTGGCGTCCCGTTGATGGTGATGGGAGTGTGTTTGTTCTTCTCTCTCCTGAAATCCACCACCAGCTCCTTGGTTTTGCTGATGTTGAGTGAGAGGTGGTTTTCCTGACACCACTGCGTCAGAGTGTGCACCTCCTCTCTGTAGGCCGTCTCATCATTATCTGTGATTAGGCCCACCACCGTTGTGTCATCAGCAAATTTAACGATGACGTTGGAGCTGTGTTTGGATGTACAGTCATGTGTGTACAGGGAGTACAGGAGTGGGCTGAGAACACAGCCATGTGGAGCACCAGTGTTGAGGATCAGTGTGGATGAGGTGATGTTGTTCATTCTGACCACCTGGCGTCTGCTTAACAGGAAGTCCAGGATCCAGTTGCACAGAGAGCTGTGTAGGCCCAGAACCTAGAGCTTCACCACCAGCTTGGCAGGCACTATGGTGTTGAATGCTGAGCTGTAGTCCACAAACAGCATTCTCACATATGTGTTTTTGTTTTCCAGGTGAGACAGAGCAGTGTGCAAGGTGAAAGCAATTGCATCATCAGTGGAGCGGTTGTTTCTGTATGCAAATTGCAGAGGGTCAGTGTTAGCGGGCAGTACAGAGCAGATGTGTTTTTTAATCAGCTTCTCAAAGCACTTGCTGATGATGGGTGTCAGTGCAACCGGACGCCAGTCATTCAAGCATGTGGTTTTAGCTGATTTCGGTATTGGCACAATAGTAGCTGTCTTAAAGCATGTGGGAACCACAGACCGAGAGAGCGAGAGGTTAAAGATGTCTGTAAAAAAACCCCGCTAGCTGGTGTGCGCATGCTTTAAGTACACGTCCAGGGATGCCATCTGGGCCCGTAGCTTTTCGGATGTTCACGCGACGGAAAGATCTTGTTACATCCGCTACAGAAACAGTGAGTGTGCTGGCGGTTTCTGTATCGGCCACGGGAGCACGCTGTGTGGGTGCGCTGTCCTGGGCTTCAAAGTGGGCATAGAACGAGTTGAGCTCGTCCGGGAGAGACGCAGCAATGTTCACAGTGGTGGATTTGTTACTTTTAAAATCTGTGATGTAATTAAGTCCCTGCCACATGCTCCTTGCATTATTGGTGTTAAATTGACCCTCTATCTTGTTTTTGTATTGACGTTTTGCTGCTTTGATCGTTTTCCTGAGGTTGTAGTTTGCTTGTTTTAGTTCCTCAGCATTTCTGCATTCATAGGCGGAAGTTCGCACTGATAGGGCTGTTCGAACTTCGCCATTGATCCATGGTTTTTGGTTGGGGTAGATACGGACAGTTTTTGTTGGGACCACGTCTTCTATGCGCTTTCTGATGAAGCACGTAACGGTGTCTGAGTACACTTCGATGTCGTCATCAGAAGCTGCCCGGAACATCTCCTAGTCAACGTCATCAAAACAGTCTTGAAGTATGGAATCCGATTGGTCCGACCAGCTCTGAAACGTCCTGAGGGTGGGTAGTTCCCTTTCAGTTTCTGCCTGTAAGCAGGCAAGAGCAAAATGGTATAATAATGCCTAAAATTAACTTGTCTTTAGAGTGTAATTTAGCTCTTTAAAGTGCACCTATGATGAAAATCAAGCTGTTTGGACAAAACTGTGTGTAGATATAGTGTGTCCACTGTCATGTTGGAATGATAGATACACAAAAAGTCTCTTTTTAAAAATTAAAATAGGATCCAAATCCCTCCCATTTTGAGGCCCACCGCAACTTGACGTAGGAGTGCGGTTTCCTCGCCTACTGAATTGATGGACAGATGCGTATTAACATGTCTCCGTAGTAACTCGTATAATCGTATATACAACACAGGACATGTGCAAAGTAACTGGGATTAAAAGATCTGTTCAGCTCACTGTAATCATTAATTGTCAATAAATGTGATCAATAATTAGTTTTACAAGTTTAAAGTTTAAAAAATCTGTTTAAAAAGCTGTTTGGACACTGTAGGTATAGTGTATAGACCATCATATTGGGGTGATTTAAACACACCCAGTGCTTTTTTTTTTTCGTGTTAACGTATAATCATATCCACAAGACAGGACGTGCGCAAATCAACCGTAAATAAAAAGGTCTGTTCAGTTTGCTAGGATCAACAATCATCATCAAATGTGATCAAGAGTGAGTTTTACAAGTTTAAATTTTTTTAAAACAGTGCATGTGTGTAATGAATTACAGCGATTTACTTCAGCTTTACTTCATCAACACAGCCACGTGTCAGTACAATTATAAAAGAAGACACTTCAATCCCGGTTTGTGGACGTTAAATCAGGTTTATTTTGTATATTAACATAACAGATATCCATACAGCAGTGGATATTAACCTGTATGCTGTCACATTTGCGTGCAAAGCTAAACGTGCGCTGTATGTCTGCGCTGTGTGTGTGTCTGTGTATGTGCTTGAACTTTGTAACGAAATTGTGTGTGACTCATCCTGCAGCTAGGTAAAGGTAAAGGTCTTAATGTAGTTTTTCTCACAAGCGTTATGTGAGATCTGATTCCTTTATGTCTGTGTCAGTTGTCTGAGGCAGCCGAGGGCGGAGACAGGCATGTGGGAACGGTGGGCGGGGAGGACTAGCCTTAAAGGCCCAGTACACAAAAACAGCAAAAATCTGTTGAGAGCTATAAAACACAAACTAGTGAAAGCTATAATAAATAATCTGATAGGTGTTTTAAGCTGAAACTTTACAGACACTTTCTGGGGACACAAAATACTTATATTAAATCTGGAAAAAGGGGTAACCTAGGTGCCCTTTAAAACGTTTTTAAAACAGTGCATGTTTGTAATAAAGAGATAAAATTGCTACATAATTTATCACCACAGCCGCATAGTGTCAGTACAATTATTAAAGAAGACACTTCAATCCTGGTTTGTGGACTTAAATTAGATTTAATTTGTACATTACCATAACAGATATCCATACAGCAGTGGATATTAACGTGTGCTGTCACACGCGAGTAAACTTTATAACGACATTGTGTGTGACTCATTGCTGAAGAAAGGCTTGATTTAACTCCACAACAAATATAACAAATAACCATTGGAAAATGTTCTGACATGCACGTGGAAATGGTGGACGGGGAGAACCAGCTCTTAAGGCAAAGGCAACACATCTATCTATCTATCTATCTATCTATCTATCTATCTATCTATCTATC
>CAIGQZ010032511.1:4279246-4295543 GCA_903798205.1 Danio tinwini
TAATAATTCTGACTTCAACTGTATATGTATGTATGTATGTATGTATGTATGTATGAATGAATGAATGAATGAATGAATGAATGAATGAATGTATGTATGTAGGTGTGTGTGTATGTATGTATGTATGTATGTATGAATTAATTTTTTTATTGTTATTTTTTTGTGTGTTCTTCACACATGTAAGTGGACTTAATAAACCACTTGTAGAACACTATTTCCCTCTCCATTTGCACCAGAGACCATCTTATAAGCACCTAAGCACTGAATCATTCTTAAAAAACATTCTTGCAATTAAGTTAAAACTAGACTTGTCATATACTGCTTTTGTTTGATTATTTAACTTTTCTTTCATCCTCACTTGCTTTAAATAAAGACTTTTGCTAAATTAATACATGTAGATGTAAAGAAATCAAGCATTTAAAGTGCTAGATGCATAAAACTTGAATGAACAAGCTAAAATGAACAAAATTATATTTTGTGTTAGATTTGATACTAACATCATCAGCACTCTTATCTTTCTAGGTATTATTCTTGGTGTGAAATGGCATTCAGACTCAAATGATTAAGAAATTATGATCTAATTTAAAGAATTTAATATGTAATTACAGGAGTTTTAGGCCGTTTGTTTTCTAGATTTGCCACTTTATTTGAGAAAACTCTCCTTCGGGACATCAGTCAGTTCCAATTGTAAGTCTACAGTATATGATCTGTAATATGAGGCACTTACAGATCAAACCTTTACCCATAATCTTTGCATTCAAAAAAAAGTACAGTAACCTAAAATGTTATATTTTAAGTATATCACAAAAAACTTTGTGTTTAGCTGAATGAATGATTATTACATCATTTTAAAGAAGAGCCCAGCCCTATAAGTGTTTCAGCAGATCATTTGTGTCTTTTATCTCTGTGTTTACACTCTGAAATGACCTTTTATACTGAGGTCTAATTTAATAAAGTATGTTTTAGTGCTTAATGTATGAGACGAGAAAACATCCTCTATGTTTATAGAATAAGGTTGACTCAGGGCAATCCACTTCAGAAGCCCTCAGAGATATATAAATGCATCATTTGCCCACTCTCACATTACCTTTTTCCAGGGGAAACCACAGTGAATGAAATGAACTGTGTCATTGAAAAATGCGACAACACATTATCCAGCAGCACACACATTTGTTTGCATGAAAAACAAAATCTGCTGAGCCAGGATGTGAAGATGGAAAAGGTGACAACAGCTCAACAGTTCTTGTGCTAAAGTAATATTTCGGTCAGAAATAATGTTCAGGCTGTCACTGCAAATATGTATACATGTTCTACGTTGGCACAAAAAAAGGAGATTTCAAATCACTGTTTTTCATAAAAATCAAATGAATGAAAGCTGGAGCTTCTAAGCTTCCAAATAGACTAAAGGATCAATTTCTTTAAAAGCAGTATAACTTGTGCCCTAAATTCCAAGTCTTCTGAAGACAGCGTTTTATAACCAAATGTAAAATCGTAAATCTTCACTCTAGTGTTATTAACCACTGTGACTGGATCATTACAGGATTTAAGAACAAGATAATGTAGGTTTTAGACACTGGATCAAATGATTCTGACTCAAAAGATTGATTTGTTCTTTGATCTGATTTGTTTCTGTTCATTTTAAATTGGTATACTGTAATTAGAATAGATGTCAAGGTATTTTCCTTTCATTCATTCATTGATTTTCTTTTCGGCTTAGTCCAAAAATTTATTTTATTAATCTGGGGTCGCCACTGCGGAATATGCCACCAACTTGTCCAGCATATGTTTTATGCAGCGGATACCCTTCCAGCTGCAACCCATCTCTGGGAAAGAACTATACACACTCATTCACACACATACACAACGGACAATACAGCCTACCCAATATACCTGTACTGCATGTCTTTAGACTGTGGGGAAAACCAGAGCACCCGGAGGAAACCCACGCAAACGCAGGGAGAACATGCAAACTCCACACAGAAATGCCAACTGACCCAGCTAAGGCTTGAACCAGCAACCTTCTTGCTGTGAGGCGACAACACTACCTACTGCGCCACTTCGTCGCCAGGTCTTTTCCTAAAAATTTCATTTCATTTCAATGCTTGATGGCCACAAACCTCATTCATTATCCTGACAATTAATTACCATGTAACATTTAATTCATACTGTATATGATAATAAATAATAAATTGCTATTTTATAGAAGACGGATGAAGTTGGCAGAGTAAGAAATAACTTATTATTTGTTAACTTATTAGGAATAGGACAAAATAAAAAATTAAACAGAGTAGATATGAATAAATAATTTTTAAAGAAGCCAGGTAAAATGCATACCTAAAAGTGTTTATTAAATTAATTGTTACAATATAGTTAATAATAATACACACACATGCAAATATACAGTGGTGTTATAGCAGGTATTAAACATGTCATGTTTTTTGGGGGGAATAATATTTTTCTAAAGGAGCTGTTGACATGAAATTGAACCGATTTTGATCATGAAACATTTATTATGTTTAATAACAATGGAATGACACACGGAGAGTACTGAACTATTGTAATGTATTTAGTACTTTATTCATTTAGAGCAGCTTAAAGACACCTCTCATATGAAGAATGAAGTCACATAAATTACTCAGATGTGTTTTTTTCACAGACTTCAACAGAGTAGGGTTGTCACAATACCATTATTTCATCTTATGATACTATACCAGCTTAAGTATCATGATACCAAGTAGTATTACAATACTGTAATTCATAACTCAAATTCTAAAGAAAATTGTCAGAAATATTATATTTTATGTTATAATAGGTCTTGAATTTAATTCATAATTCCCTTATTGAAAAAATAATCATTTGCACGTCACTTTACCTAAAATTGAAAAAGAGTGATTCTTTTTGTTTATTTTGTAGATAACGGACCAATAAAAAGATACAAATTAAACCAAATAAACTTGTTACAAAATTAGGCTATTTGAAGTGGTCAAAAATATTTTCAATGTTTCCTGTTGCTATTTTGGGTTTTTCATCTATTGTTTTTTTTCCGTCTTATCAGGCAACAATCCAAAGTAATTGAAAATTTCACTATGTAAGTCGATCTTTTTAAGAGATTGTCGCGGTTGTTGTAGCTACTAAGTCATATTGGGAGGAACAGAATTGAACCGATTCAGATGTGCATTTGAAATATCAGAAAACTTAATATATTGACAATAAAACAATAGACAATAAAATGGTCTATTGTTGCACAAACGTGTGAGCATTTTACTGACTGTTCCACATCCAACATTATCCATTGTAAATAGACTGTTAATGACGATACTACCATTTACAAACTACAGTGGTACCTGCTGTATTTTGGACCCATAGTATCGTGATACTACCATAGTACCTGTAAACTGTGCATCAGAGTGTAAAAATCTTAATGTTCTGTTGGTCTTGTTTATCAAATCTGATCTTTATTTTGCATTTTCTATTGGACTGAAGTCAGGTAATTGTCTGGACCATTCTACAACTTGATTTGCTTTCTCTGAAACCATTTGGGAGTTTCCTTGTCTGTGTTTTGGATAATTTCTTGCTGAAATGTCCACCTTTGTTCCATCATCATCATCCTGATAATGTAGATGTTGCTGAAGCAGCTAATATTTATTTACATGATGAAGGGCAGAAAGTTGCTGAAGAGCTACTTAGATTTCAGCTTCTGTCTGGGCTTTCACTGCTTTTCTACACCTCCCTTTCTTCGTGTTTAATACTTTTTCCATGTGTCATTTTGATTTTATTACACATAATCTCATTTGTAAACTAATTACTAAGGCATATATGGATTTCATTGGTTGCTACCAACATATGGTGACAATTTCAAGTCAACAGTATGTTTAGAAATATGTTTTCTAATAATAATGTTGTGATGTGTTCAATACTTATTTTCCCCACTGTACATGTGTCCTAACTACACACAAAGCAATGCCACAACACACAGTAAAAGGTCTTTTTCATGTTAGATGAGTTTTTTTTGTCCTTAAATGTTATATTTCAATGTTAGAGCACCCACAAGACATCTGGAAACATCATCTGCCTGAACTTCTGAATTATTTCCACGTGTCTTTCATTCCTCTGGGTGTGTTGAGAGGCTTTGGGGTGAATTATATGAGCATGTGTTGAAGGGAAGAGTGGAGGAAGGTAAACAATGTGGAAATGGTGGTTTAAGGAGGCATAATCTGATTTTGAGAATGCAAGGCGGAGGCACGCTGTCGTGTCAGATAAAGCTAGTCATCTTTATTAACATGGGAACAAAGTTGGCAGGCTTGGCCACGGCTGCCGCTGAGTGTGACAAAACATCCAGAGATTGTCCTACATAACCATTTATCTTGATCCGAGTCTGGCTAATGCCCAGCTCAGTTATTATTTGGAATCTGTTTCTAATCAATACAGATGCTTCATAGCTTGTATCAATCATCTGCTTCTACATCCTGACATTTGCTCATTTGCTACTGTAAATAGACCGTGGAGCTTTATAAAATAACTGAGGCATTAGACTGGACTGAAATTCCAGACACTGAAAAATCTGCTTTTTGGTGGATTTCATTGTTGTGTCTGAAATGCATCACTTGTGTTCATTTAGACATAAATGAGGGTCATATGTTCTCAATATTTAGATACATCTTCAGATCTTCAGTTATTTTTAATTGTTAAAGTAAAATCCTCACTTTTAGCAACCCAACAACTATCATTTTGCCTAAAAAACTCCTAATTTGCTGCTTATTGTTAGTTAGTAAGGTAGTGAGAATATGCACTTTATAAGAACAAACAGCCAATATAGTATTATAGGCATAAAATAAGTCAACAGTTAATTTTGAAAATTGGTTCTCAAACTAATGTGTTACCAAATCATCTTATTGATTTATGAACACAGAAAGTAAATTAATAATTCTAGGCCTGTATTCACAAAACATTAATTCTTACCACTGAGTTTTCTTAAATAGCAGTAAAAGGTTTAGCTAAGAGATGTTTTCTTCTAACTGGTTCACAAAGCTGCTGAGATGAACTTTTACTAAGGAATAAAGAGAAGTTTTAAACTGAGAGCAAGGGTGGGGTTGGCCTTGTTGCTATGCGTGATGTCAGTATTATTCCTAACTATGCACACAGTGATTGGCTGATGGAGAGGGGAGGAGTCTCTAGAGATTTCTGAAACTTTGTAGAAGATCTTATTATGTTTCCAGATGCTCTAATCAAATAAAGGTTTAAAATGCAGGCTAAGTAAAGAATTGCATTCTAAAAAGTATGTTATGTAGAGAAAGGGTGACTCAGTGGTGCAGTAGGTAGTGCTGTCGCCTCACAGCAAGAAGGTCGCTGGTTCGAGCCTCAGCTGGGTCAGTTGGCGTTTCTGTGTGGAGTTTGCATGTTCTCTCTGTGTTCGTGTGGGTTTCCTCCAGGTGCTCCGGTTTCCCCCACAGTCCAACGACATGCAATACAGGTGAATTAGGTATAGGCTAAATTGTTCGTAGTGTATGAGTGTGTATGGATGTTTCCCACAGATGGCTTGCAGCTGGAAGGGCATCCGCTACGTAAAATATGTGCTGGATAAGTTGGCGGTTCATTCCGCTGTGGCGACCCTGGATTAATAAAGGGAATAAGCTGAAAAGAAAATGAATGAATGTAGAGAAAGATTTTCTTCCAGTGTTCAAAATTATTGTATTTTCTATTGACCTTATTCCTCAATGTGGAAGTGTGCTCGTTTTTGGGATTGTTTTAGAACTTCTGATTTAGTTTCTTAAGGGAGAAAGGACTAGGAATAATAAATGGCGGAAAACGGTCAAACTACTTGCTCTACAAGTCAAAGTCAAGTCAAAGTCAGCTTTATTTTCGGTTCAACCACATGTTCAGGACATACAGAGAATCAAAATTGTGTTACTCTAATACAAAAAGTAGAATTTTAAAAAGAAATGACAATACAAACAATTACACATATAGTAAAATCTAAAAATATAAGTAAAAATGTTTAATTTGTAAATAATACAATTACACTTAAGGGCATATGGCAAGGAGTGCAAACCAGAGTTGTGCAGATGCAAAGCAGTATACAGTATAGTGCAAACAAGTTTTTTCATGACTATACAGACAAAGCAGAATAATATAATAAGAAAATATCAGTTAGCAACATCCAGCAGCATAACAAGCTGTTTTTAACATCTAAAAATGAATGGAAGTGAATGAGAGCAGAAGAATAAGGTGAATAGAAAACAAGCATGTACATTTTTATGTACTTTTCAATATTGTTTATATACATATTTTGAAATACATGTAAAATGGCCAAATCTGTATTTACAGAACATACATTTGCTTAAACATATATTTTTGGTCATTTTTTACAAAATAAATTTAGTCACACTTTACAATAAGGTTTCATTAGTTAATGTATTTACTAACAGGAACTAAATATGAATGAAACGTGTAGTGCATTTATTAATCATAGTTCAACATTTGCTTATTCCTTATTAAAATGCAAATTCATGCTTGTTAACATTAGATAATCCACCATGAGTTAACATGAACTTACAATGAACAATTGTATTTTCATTAACTAATGTTAACTAACATGAACAAATACTGTAATTAAGGTATATTATTGTTAGTAAATGCATTATCTAACATTAACTAATAAAACCTTATTGTAAAGTGTTACCATAAATTCTGACCATATGGGAATACCTCCGCAATTAAGGCAATAACTTGTTAAAAGCTCTTGGTGTTCAAATGTTTTCATAATGTTTTCCAAAGCAGATTGTCTGCAACAGCCATTTTAGGATAGTTGGTATTTTGGAAAAATCTTGTTCTACTCATAACATTTCATTGATTTACAACATAATTTTAGTGTAAAATGCTTTGTTAAATCCTAAACATTTAGGAGTTATATATTTAGGACTCACAGGGGCATTATTTGTACGATTTTCTCAAGTTAGTTAGCAAGTTAGCTATTTTAAGCCCTACATTTGTTGTACATTCCCAAGGCAATTTGACATCAGTTGAATCAGAGTAGAACAAGAAGTCTTATTTAGATCATATACACATTTTCTTTTATTTCATGCCATATTGACATCAGCATATTACAGGTTTAATACAAGTTCATCTCAATTGACAACATCGGTAAAAGATTTATATTGCATTAAAACGATGAAGAGTTGTTGATGAATGTGTTTTGCCCTCTCCAGAAGTCATGCCAGTTCCAGATCAGCCTGCTGAGATGGAGAATGCCACCATGCTCAGCCCAGGACTGAACGCTTCCAATGGCGACGGAGCCGAATCGGAGACCACCTCTGCAATCCTGGCCTCTGTCAAGGAGCAGGTAGGGCTGTTAATATCTCATTTCAGGCACAAAGCTAGACTTATTCAGAGGAAAATCTGAATTCTGTGCCGTAGTGTTCATGATTAATCAGTAGACAGAGGTTATCTGTACACATTTGTCATATTAACTCTGATGCTGGACTTTTTGTGCAATTTCTGGGAGACGGAGATTAAAAGGGGAATGATAAACGCAAGAGACCATTTTGTATTTTGACACTGAGTGCATGTCGGGAGGTAACTGGGAGGTGTTGACTGTAAAGTGAACCTTGTAAGTGTAGTTATTATATGTACGGACATCAGATGTACATTTTTACCCTCTATCTTTTTTCTCCTATCATTATTTGGGTTTTAATGAAATTTATGATCCAAATTTAGGAGATCATATTTTTTTCTTTACATTTTTGAGTAGTCCTCTGATAAACAGCTGAATTTATTGAATCTGTAAAGTAAAAATTGTGTTATTATGTAATGATTACAATTTGAAACAATTGTTTGCCATTGTAATGCATATTAAAATGTATAAACAATATGATATATTGTTACATTGAATGAAATTTTACTACAATAGGTGTCTTTATTAAAGGTGCCACAGAATGAAAATCTGGATATATCCAGGCATAGCTGAAAAACAAGTGCTCAATGCATGCAAAGACATCTCGTTAGCCTCAAACAACATTGTTTCTTCATTCTCATGTAAATCATGTGACAGTAAAATCTCACTGAAAAACAGGTCAATTAGAACAAAACACAGATTCTGACAATTCACACAGGATCATTGATATGCATGCCCCAGTCTGCATTGCATTGGCTACTTGTGAGATTGCAACTATAATACCCCCCTATATTAAGTTTATCTATGCTTGCAATGAACATACTATGTATGTGGGACTCTTATTTTGAAAACGGGAAAGGCATGGAGATTTAAAAGGAGCAGTTTTGTGAAGCAGGCAACTATGCATGACTATGTGTTTTCAACTAATCAGAATGCCAAATGTGGGATATAAGGATGATTCATTTATTCATTGCCACCCTGAAGAGGCAGTCTAAATACATACTTTGTGAATTTAACATAGTACACAAGTATATTGTGAACATTTCTAGGCATGTTTGTAATGAGGTAACAAGCACATGTAAACTGCTGAGTATAAGTGTTCAATGCTTATATTTATGCACTGTGTCATATCACTCAGCTCTGTTTATGCACTGTGTCATATCACTCGTCTCTTACTACTAGTGCAACAGGTTAATCTACTTACAGTTCAGTATTTATCGCAGTTTTAGGGTAACAGTTTTGGTATGGTATGGTTTGTGCTATGCTTAAAAGAAAAAAATGCCTACAGAACAATTCAAAGAACAATAAACATATTTATTGTAACACCTGACAATGCAACAGCTTCACACATATGACTGTAGATTTGCATGTTTTTGCATTAATTAAATAAAAGTAGGGCATTTTGAAAATTGTATGTTCAAATAAATTGCTTAAGAAAATAAGCCTAAATTTCCCCTTTTTCTATTTTACATCTTGACTCAACAGTCTCAACCAATTATGCAGAAAATAATTATGCCAACACATCTTAATCATTGAGCACTTTTATTGATTACTTCTGTTTACATTATGCTTGAATTGCCAAGGCAACAATACATTTTTATTTGTGATTTATATATGATTTTATCATGATTCCAGAGAGCTCCATTTTACTTATAAGCGCATCGATGGATTTGCTCTTCAGTGTTTGAACTTTTAGCAGTGAATATTCAACCACACTGAACTGAACTAAACTGAACTTCAACTCTGAAAACTGAACTGACACTATTTCAATTTATTATAATCTTCTATGTGAAGCTGCTTTGACACAATCTACATTGTAAAAGCGCTATAGAAATAAAAATTAATTGAAAAAAGATGAATTGAATCAGCACCATCGTAGTGAATGAAACTTAAGCACAGAAAGAGAGTTTGGCTTTTCTCTCTTAATTCAGCAGGAACAGGACATCCAGAAGAAAACTGTTCTTAGCAGAGAGCGGGTAAACAGAGTGAAAAGCGGAAGTGATCAGGTGCGGAAGAACACCCAGAAGGGACTGCAGTAACAGACCTGTTGTATGTCTGCGTCCGTATGGGACACTTCTGGGTCTGGACACGGACCTCGATCTGCCTGTTAGTAACCACTTATCTCGGCTATCTTTGCAACAACTACAAAAAAACAGCATTTGTTATGTTTTTGTGTCTTTCTGAATTTACATTAAGTGTCTGTTGAGACAAGCGACGCAGTGGCGCAGTAGGTAGTGCTGTCGCCTCACAGCAAGAAGGTCGCTGGTTCGAGCCTCGGCTGGGTCAGTTGGCATTTCTGTGTGGAGTTTGCATGTTCTCCCTGCGTTCACGTGGGTTTCCTCCGGGTGTTCCGGTTTCCCCCACAGTCCAAAGACATGCGGTACAGGTGAATTGGGTAGGCTAAATTGTCTGTAGTGTATGAGTGTGGTTGAGTGTGTGTGGATGTTTCCTAGAGATGGGTTGCGGCTGGAAGGGCATCCGCTGCGTAAAAATGTGCTGGATAAGTTGGCAGTTCATTCCGCTGTGGCGACCCTGAATTAATAAAGGGACTAAGCTGAAAAGAATATGAATGAATGAATGAATGTCTGTTGAAACACTGACAGCAATGCACTGTGATTTGGCCCTTATTTGCGCTTTATTTACTTTTCTTTCCATGCTGACACACACAGAAATTCCACATGCACACACCGACGCATTAGGAAACGTATTGTCAACAACAGAATTACGTACTAAGAGGTCATTGGACAGGTCTTCGCACGTCCATGGATGGGAAAGATAATTGGAAGTGTACAAAGGCGGAACTGCTTTGTTGCATTTGTTTTTATTAACAAACCAGTATTAATAATGCATATTCTGAACCGCGGATCACAGGTCGCACTAAACCATGAGAGAACAATGGAACGATACGGTTTTACAGAGAACCGTTGCATCCCTATCTCTTACTGTAATTTTTCAGGAGTGAAAGCATGGCAATAAACTTTATAAAACTCATCTGTTTATGGAGATTGATATTGGAGGATTGGAGGTTGATATTAATTTCTGTCTAAATCTTCAAAATACAACCGTGAATACATCGCTATTTGCTCTTTTTTTTAAATATAATTATAATTTAGCTCATTTTTTGTTCACAACGCAATTCACGAGCAAACTAAATTACTCTGGTGGATAAAATATATCGCACTCACTAATTCTAGCTAAAAGAAACCTCTCTAAAATTTCAGTTGAAAAGATTAACAACAAGGTATCTACTTAATTTGTAAAAATGCACAAAAGCATGCACATCACTTTAAATGGGTGCTCAAAACAGCAAAAAGTGCAAAAATATATATTTAAAAAGGCAGCAACACAAAAGAATCCTGCATGCCAGTTTATTAAATAAAAATGTTGATATGAATACTTGTATCAGCCTTTTTTATCTACTTAATTTGCTAAAATATTTTTTTGACAAATGAAGTATGATTATTTGCATGTGTGTATTTCAGAGTAAGTCACGCTGCATGTGTGTGTATGTGAGAGAGAGAGAGCAGGCACTGATGTGAGTTGTGGACGTTGTCGATGAGCAGAGCTCATTAATGTTCATGACCATTCCAAATATGGTAAAACCCAAACTTTTTATTATGAGGTTAACATACTGAATAAATGCACTCTATAGCCTCTTTCACACATACAGACTTTTCTGGAAAATTACAGATAATTTTCTGGAAATTGATTATGTGTGAACAGGCCCTTTTTGAAAAAGCGGTAAAGTCATTCAGGTAATTTTCGGAAAGAGAAGCTGTAACATTACCGATAATTTCCCAGAATGCTGCTCTGTGTGAACGCAGGAGAAAAACTGCCGGAAAAGGTTTGCATTCACATTTAGATTTCGCTGACGTGGACAACTACTCAGACCAATCAGACGAAATCACATCCACGCTGTTTGTGAAAATAAATGGCTTTAAATCCTTTTCCAGACACATTTAGCTGCTGCTTGTTAGTCATATAACGTTTCTATGTTCCTTTTTAGTGACAACTGCAGAGAAAATTATCAGTAAAATGCTTACGATAAAGTGCTGTGAGTTTACCTTTCAGCTCTGTGTGACGCGCGTGCATGTGAAGGAGTGCTCCTGTGAGTCAGAAAGACTACAGTCAGAACACCGGTAGTCTTTCATTTAAAAAGTATCTCACAAGCTGCAGCTCAAACTCAAATGTACTTACAAAAGTGTTCCTCCAAATCTTTTCATCAATGTTGTTCACAATATACACCAGAATTTGTAATGTCAAATGTGTAAACAAAGCCGTTTTAGCTCCGGTTAGCACTTTTGCCAGGTGGTAACATTAGCGGATTTTTCCTAGTTATTTAATCCAAAAGCAGCTACATGAATGCTAAAGTTTTAAATAAAAGTGAAACCATCAAGAAAAAGACTGTCCTCTTTCATGTTTAATACAAGCGTGGCCATTTAGAGCTCATTTTTTGTTAATGATGTCAGAATTTACTGGTCTTTTGGAATGTATGTGTGAATTGTCCTTTCTGGAAAAATTCCAGAATGTCCTTGCCTGTGTGAACAGATTTTTGAATTTACCGGTAAACAGTGTTGGGCAAGCTACTTGAAAAATGTTGTGAGCTAAGCTATTAGCTACTCTACTTAAAATGTAGCAAGCTAAGCTAAAAGCTACTTGGCAAAAGTAGCTTAGCTACATCTAAGCTATTTTTGCAATTTCATTTTTAAATCGAAGCAACTCAATCAAAACTTAGTTATCAATAAAACTGTCAATGAAACATATGAGGCATAGTTGTTTAGTTCAGTTATTTACTGCAAATAATATGCTGTCCTAAACAGAAACAAATTATAGAATATAGCAGCAAAAACAAAAAAATCCAATAAAACCAAGTATTACCCATTTAAAATACTATAGTAATTTATAGTAAGGGGAAATATTTAGGAACAAAAGCATTATGTTGTATATATATTGACAACTCTTTGTTAATGAATTACACTACATAATGTAGCATCATCAGTAACTATCATGAACTAATAGTAATTACCATAGCACAGTGAGTACAGAATTATTAGGCAAGTTGTATTTTTGAGGATTAATTTTATTATTGAACAACAACCATGTTCTCAATAAACCCAAAAAACTCATTAATATCAAAGCTGAATACAATATTTTTGGAAGTAGTTTTTAGTTTGTTTTTAGTTTTAGCTATGTTAGGAGGATATCTGTGTGTGCAGGTGACTATTACTGTGCATAATTATTAGGCAACTTAACAAAAAACAAATATATACCCATTTCAATTATTTATTTTCACCAGTGAAACCAATATTACATCTCAACATTCACAAATATACATTTCTGACATTCAAAAACAAAACAAAAACAAATCAGTGACCAATATAGCCACCTTTCTTTGCAAGGAAACTCAAAAGCCTGCCATCCATGGATTCTGTCAGTGTTTTGATCTGTTCACCATCAACATTGAGTGCAGCAGCAACCACAGCCTCCCAGACACTGTTCAGCGAGGTATACTGTTGTCCCTCCTTGTAAATCTCACATTTGATGATGGACCACAGGTTCTCTATGGGGTTCAGATCTGGTGAACAAGGAGGCCATGTCAGTAGTTTTTCTTCTTTTAGACCCTTTCTTGCCAGCCACGCTGTGGAGTACTTGGACACGTGTGATGGAGCATTGTCCTGCATGAAAATCATGTTTTTCTTGAAGGATGCAGACTTCTTTCTGTACCACTGCTTGAAGAAGGTGTCTTCCAGAAACTGGCAGTAGGACTGGGAGTTGAGCTTGACTCCATCCTCAACCCAAAAAGGCCCCACAAGCTCATCTTTGATGATACCAGCCCAATCCAGTACTCCACCTCCACCTTGCTGGCGTCTGAGTCGGACTGGAGCTCACTGCCCTTTACCGATCCAGCCATGGTCCCATCCATCTGGCCCATCAAGAATTTCATCAGTCCATAAAACCTTAGAAAAATAAGTCTTGAGATATTTCTTGGCCCAGTCTTGACGTTTCAGTCTTGTTCAGTGGTGGTGGTTTTTCAGCCTTTCTTACCTTGGCCATGTCTCTGAGTATTGCACACCTTGTGGCAAGTGGCATCTTGGCACCTGGACTCTTGACTTTTCTCAGTTCATAGGAGGTTATTTTGCGCCTTGGTTTTTCCACACGCTTCTTGTGACCCTGCTGACTATTTTGAATGAAACGTTTGATTGTTCGATGATCACGCTTCAGAAGCTTGGCAATTTTAAGAGTGCTGCATCCCTCTGCAAGATATCTCACTATTTTTTACTTTTCAGAGCCTGTCAAGTCCTTCTTTTGACCCATTTTGCCAAAGGATAGGAAGTTGCCTAATAATTATGCACACCTGATATAGGGTGTTGATGTCATTAGACCACACCCCTTCTCATTACAGTGATGCACATCACCTAATATGCTTAACTGGTAGTAGGCTTTCGAGCCTATACAGCTTGGAGTAAGACAACATGCATAAAGAGGATGATGTGGTCAAAATACTCATTTGCCTAATAATTCTGCACTCCCTGTATACTTTAGCCAAGTACCACAACAAATTAATCTGGATACTTCACTATTGTGTAGTTTTTTGAGTACAGCATCAGAATTAACGTTATTGCATCTTAACGTACTTCTCGAGGTATGGTTGCGAGGAATCCAGACTTATTCAAAAATAAGTCCTCTCCCTCGGTCATCTTTTCATCAAGCAATTTTCTTTTGTTAGCCTAATCAGTTGGTGACTTCACAGACCAGAGCGAGAGGTGGCAGTAACGCACGAAAAATTTAGTTGTTGACCACCGTAAAACAGGAAGATGAAATTGTCATTCATTATATGAATTTACTTTAATCGGCTAGACACCGGCCTCACAGCTCCGTAAATGTTGGTGTCATCACTTATTGATCGGCGATTGGTAAATGTAGCTTGTGTGGACGCTACTGCGCTACTTGACAAAAAAAAGTAGCTTTGATACTGAAAAGCTATTTGATTTAGAAAGTAGCGACACCACTGCCACGCTACTAAGAAATGTAGTTAAATTAATAGCAACTACTTGTAGCAACACTAATGCCCAACACAGGCGGTAAAGTGGTTACGCTAATTTTCTGGAAATGTATTAGTATCAGTGTGTGGGAGGGGCTTATGAGACTTTTAATGTTTGACTTTCTTTATTATTTTTATATTTTGCTCATAAATATATATATATATATTATTTATATATTTGCTTGAAAAACTCTTTTCATCTTTAACCATTAAATACACAGTATAAAAATACTTTTTTTTTCATCTTCTGATCTGAAGAAGCCAGAGGGTTATTGAGTTTAAGGCTCAGGTGTGACATTATTAAACCGTTTAAAGATCACTCACTAAAAGACGGAGAAAAAAAACTAAAATATTTAGCAGGACATTAGATGTGGAGGAAAATGACTGTGTGTGAAGATGAATGTTTGAAGGAGCAAATGTTCCCGAGGACAAAATCCAGAGTCACCGCAATGAATGCAAATTGAGAGATGGAGGGGGAAATCAGGGAAATGCCATAAAGTCAGACCCCGCGGTCCTGCTCCACCTCAGGAATCTGTCATGGTAATGATTTAATTGACACTACAGTATGCAATATATAATAGCGCGTAATTTGTATTTGATTACTCTTCATGTTTGCCAAATCCCAGCTCAGCAGTAAAAGGCCACCTGTGTTTTACCTCATGATTGATTTAGTCCCCTTCCCACCTGGAACGGCCCCTAAGACTGTACAGGTTGTTCAAATCCATCACAAAAATTAGCCCTTAGTTTTATTCGAACACGTCCTGTTCTCTTTGAGTTGCAGTTTGTACAGATGGCGAGCACATCAGAGCTTTGAAATGATGATGGCTTCATGTACTGCTTTAATAAGGACTACATTTACAATCAGAGGTGCTGAAGCAGCGTTTCGGCAAGCAGAAGTGAGCATCTGTATAAAGCAGTGCTGGGCTTTTCGTGCTGGATTTGATTAATAAAGCTGTGTAGGTTTGTGAGACTCTGGCTGTGTAAATTAATGCTTTTCATGTTTGGAGACACTGCTCTCTCTCTAAAGAGCAGTTTGTATACTAGTAAAACAACTTCAAACCTTTTAATAGTATTTGGAAGGAAAGCTAACTTTAAGTTGATGATAAAGCTGTGTTTTTAGTAGGATCTTTTACAGGGTTATTATAGAGAATTCAATTCATAAAAGCTAAATGGAATTAAATGTTTATTATTTATTTATTTATTTATTTATTTATTTATTTATTTATTTATTTATTTATTTATTTATTTATTTATTTATTTATTTTAGTATTTATTTATTTAAATATTATTTTTATGTATTGTATTTGTAAATATTAATATTTAGTTTATTTGTTAATATTATTTAGAATAATGTATTAGTTTACTATTAATATTTATTTATTATTATTTTATTTATTATTTATATTATTCAATTATTATTAATATTTGTATTATTTATTTATTATTAAAAATTGTAATACATTTGGGCTGGGTCAGTTGGCGTTTCTGTGTGGAGTTTGCATGTTCTCCCTGTATTCGCGTGGGTTTCCTCCGGGTGCTCCGGTTTCCCCCACAGTCCAAAGACATGTGGTACAGGTAAATTGGGTAAGCTAAATTGTCCGTAGTGTATGAGTGTGAATGAGTGTGTGAATGTTTCCCAGAGATGGGTGGAAGGGCATCCGCTGTGTAAAATCGTGCTGGATAAGTTGGCGGTTCATTCCGCTGTGGTGACCCCAGATTAATAAAGGGACTAAGCCGACAAGAAAATGAATGAATGAATGAATTATTATTTAATTATTATTAATATTTGTATTATTTATTTATTATTAAAATTTGTCATGATAGATAGATAGATAGATAGATAGATAGATAGATAGATAGATAGA
>CAIGQZ010032511.1:4295553-4307506 GCA_903798205.1 Danio tinwini
GATAGATAGATAGATAGATAGATAGATAGATAGATAGATAGATAGATAGGCCTAAATAAATATATATATTTTTAAATAAGTGATTAATAATAATTTTTGTATTTATTAGTACTATTTAAAATATGTATTTATTATTATTACTACTATTATTATTATTATTATGATTATTATTTTATTATTAATATAATATTTAAAATATTTATTTATATATATATATATTAAGGCTGTCAATATTAGCGCGTTAAGGCACGTGATTAATTTGAAATATTTAACGCGTTAAAAAAAATTTACGCATTTATCGCAGTTGCGCCCTTAGAGGCGACCTACTCACTTTCATCCGCGACACCCACCCCCTCCCTCCCGGTCCTAACTTTTAACCGCAAACCGGTAAGTTTCTATTTCACTTTCGGGTTGAGGGCGACGTGATCAACGTTTGTAAAGCGTCTGCTTCACGTTGATGTGTCAGAATCCTTGATTGAGAAATAAAGCATACTTTAAAACGCTTAGTTTAAGCAAATTTGATTCGATCGTGCGTGTTGATGATCTGAAGGGAGTGCGCTGCTCTCTCTCTCTCTCACTCTCTCTCTCTCTGTGAGTGTGTGTGTGTGTGTGTGTGTGTTGTCCCCGATAATGTCAATAGACTGGTCTGTCTTAGCAACTGGTTAAATCGTCACCTTACAATTATAAGGTTCTGTCTGACATTTTTGTCAAAATTGAGTTATTGACATATTCTTATTAAATGACAACTTATTTACATTATGGGATGTTTTTTTATAAGTTGTTTACATTTTAAGACCTTTTAAAAAAACAAAAACAAATGTTACACACATGCTGTTTGCTATGGAATGCAAAAACTTTGAAGCTCAATATCTCAAAATCATTCAGAACGCAGACAGAACCTTATAATTCCAAGGTGACAAAATGTTAAGGAGGACAAAGCTAAATTGTTTCTACTTTATAATTAATGTTCTCAACTCGCAATACAACTTTACACTGAATACAATTGTTTGTATTCAATACTTTATTATTATAATTTTTCAATTTCTATATTTCCAATGCCTGTATTTAGGATTTTTTTCGTGATTAATCACACAAAAAGTGTGATTAATTAGTTATTTTTTTTAATCAATTGACAGCCCTAATATATATATATATATTATACTATTAATTATAGATAATTTATTTATTATCAATTTATTTAATAATATTTATTCATTTAGTAATTATTTAGATTTTATTATTAAAATATATATATTTTTTAATTATTATATATATATATAATAACAAAGTTAAAAACAGTAAAAAGGTGTGTAACTCCCTAATTCCCTCTCTGCTCTCACGATCATGGCCTCCCAATCATCCCTTATGCTCTATCACTGTCTCTCCACTGCACCAATAGCTGGTGTGTAGTGAGCACACTGGTGCCGTTGTCCTGTGGATGCTGCACACTGGTGGGGCTGTGGAGGACCCCCCCCCCATGATTGTGAAGCACTTTGGGTGTACAGCCATACACAATAAATGCGCTATATAAATACACATTACATTACATTACATAACATTTAATCATAATGAAAGCAGAAAATAAATAACTACATAAATAAATAAATACATATTAATATTCTTAACCTAAATTATTTCATTTACATTAAGTTTAAATTGATCTACTGATTAAAAAAAAAAGAAAAGTAAAATTGTTGGTACACTGTATGCTGTTTCATTTGCTTTTCAAGTACTTTTGTGTTTGGAAGTTTTCTGCATCATCTTTATATTCAGAGCTGATGTGAAAGTCAGCTAATACTGTTAAATAATGTATATAATAGACTTAACACTATCATTAACCTAAATGATGCCAATATATTGCATATATATATTGCATCAATACACCAATATATTTGATATGTTGATGCCAAGAGTCTTGCCTCAGACAAACGCTAAAGTACTTGCAAACATCACTGGCAAATTGTGGGCAATTGTGGGCATTTCTGCATCTTCTGTGGCATAAAAACTTCCTAAAGTTGTTCTGCATTGTTATTTTCTGCCAAATTAAGTCACAACAGAAAAACCTATAATAATAATAATAATAATAATAATAATAATAATAATAATAATAATACATTTTATTATTCTTAGACTCAAAGTGCTAACGAGAGCATCAGAACGCAGTAGAACATGAAATGCACAAAAAGTACAGGTTAAAAAATTTTAAATAAGAATAAAATACAGAATAAAAGAAAGCCTCATAAGTTATAAGCAATAATAAATAGATGAGTTTTGAGGAGTTTCTTAAAACAGTCCAGGGAACTGGCATTCCTGATGTTTGTGGGGAGAGCATTCCACAATTTAGGTGCACGATAGGAGAATGCCCTACCTCTCATGGTGCTAAGTTTACAACGAGGCTGAAACAAGGTGAGCCCCGAAGTGGAACGTAGATTACGAGAGGAAGAGGAGGTAGATATCAAATCACATATATAATCAGGAGCAGAACTGTGAACAGCTTTATAAGTTAAAATCAAGGTTTTAAAATCGATGCGTGTAGCCTCAGTAAATACCACAGTTGCCTCTTGAAAATGGCGTATTATTGTACCGTGAAATCAAAACGTTCTTGCATACGTTTTTTTCCAAGAAGAAAAGACACAATTTATTAATGTCAAGCTTTTCAGTGAAAATATTGCTCTGTTCTGATCACACAAGCAATTAAGGCATTATATTTGCAGCCTTGAGATTTCTTTGTGAGGATGTGAGGGTTATTTCTTTGCAATTTCAGACAAGCGCAAGCCTCATTATGCCAACTGCTTTCAGACATTTAGCGCAGGTTTGGCCTTCACATATCAGTGGGCTGGTCGCTGTGTTAGAAATCCTTTCATGCTCAATACGCTGATTAGAAATAAAATAGCTGAATAACAGGAGTGGGCTTTATTAAAGAAGCTATTAGATTGCACACTGATGTACCTGTTGCCAGAACTCTTAAAGACAGGGGTGAGCTCTACAATGCTGACTCTGGTTACAATCAAGCAGGTGTATACAACATAACATGGAAAGCATGTTTTTTTATATTCATTTTGTTATACTTTTTTTATCTTCTACATTATGGCTGTATGTCCACCAGAGTGTTTTTTTTTGCCTCAGGTATGCAAGCGCTACTCAAAAAATCACTTTGAGCATTTTAGCAGCACAGATTTTTTTTCAGTCATTGCTGTTACAAGTTGTTGTGGTGGTGGTGAAATGTGGTATAGTCTCACTCCTCATCCACTGTGATTTGACAGCTAGCTCAAATGTGACACTGATGGTCGCTGCCTTTTTCAACTTACAACATTTTGAAAAATTGCAGAATGCTCACCGTAAAATGGCTGAAAATGTGGTGCTACCGTTTACTTATACAGAAAATAAACACTTAGCTTGGGAAAAAAAAAACACTTTGGTGGACACGCAGCTTATGTGTTTTATATTTGTAGTACTGACAGATGTGTAAAGCTGAAGAAAAGTAGAAAACTTATGGAAGTTTGCTTATTAGTTCTGACCGCTCTTTAGAGAGCAGAATGAAAATAATAATAATAATAATAATAATAATAATAATAATAATAATAATTATTATTATTATTATTATTATTTATTTAATAGCTTTGTTAATTGTAATTTAACAATATACTGAAAATATTATTATCTATACTACCAATATTATTACTAATGCTATACTGTATATAGTACCGATACGGCACTACTATTTGGGGGTCCAATCAAACCCCTACCACCGCTATTCACCTTCATTCACAACAACCCCCAGTAGAATGTTGTCAAAGGGCCCGTACCGGCCAGTAGAACCCCTGACAACAACAATGAACAACATAAATAACAATAATAATGACAATATTATGAATAATGTTATTATTACTTATTAAATACTATTTATTCAGTTGTTTAGTTAAATGCTAGTTAAAAATAAATAAATCTATATCAATTATTAATAATAATAATAATAATGATAATAATTATGATGATGATGATGATGATGATGATGATGATGATAATTTATGTTTTCAATATTTTTGTATTTTATTAATATTATATAGTTAGAATTTTTAATAATATTAATATTTCATAATTCTTGAAAGTTCATCTAATACTTTATTTATTAATTATTTTATTTATTTATTCATTCAATTTCTATCGACTTAGTGCCTTATTTATCAGGGGTCGCCATGACTAAATAAATCGCCAACTATTCCGGTATATGTTTTGTACAGTGGATGCCCTTCCAGCCACAACCCAGTACTGGGAAACACCCATACACTCCCACATTCACACACACTGTCATACACTACGCCCAATTTAGTTCATCCAATTCACCTATAGCACATATCTTTGGAATGTGGGGGAAACCGGAAAACCCATAGGAAACCTACGCCAACGCGAAGAGAACATGCAGAAACACAGAAAGGACTCGAACAAGCAACACTTCTTCTGTGAGCCACCGCCCCCTAAGTGAATCATTGTATTTTATCATTCACTCTTTACATAACTTACTGAATGTGAATCACAGGTCCACTACTTAACTGCACTAATCTTCAAAATGGTGGATGTACTGTAAACAGTTAGTACAATCTACTACAATCTATAGACAAGAATCACTGTTATGACCTCTATCCTGTCCTGTCCCTGACCCATCCAAATCTCCAGCAGCCCACCACCCCTGAATATCCTTCAACCTCCTCCTGCAATCACCATAAACAGCAGCACCAGCACTATAATCACCATCCTCATCACCACACACATCAAAATGGAAATGCACTTCAGTACTGGGTCGCTGATTCGCCATGTTTGCGAATAAACCCTGTTATGTATTCTCTCACCCATATAGACGTGGCTCTCTGCGATCCGTATCACGCATGACTTTGTGTCAGTCCTGCCTGGGAGCTTGGCTAGATCTGTATTGAGCATAGAGAGATGAAGAAGGAGGCCTCATAAATATGTATGTCAATGCAAATGACCGTCCGTCTTGTGTGTTTTCTTTGAAGTGATGTGTGTGATCTCAATAGGAGCAGAGGTTTTGGGTCCCAATCAGGTTTGCCTGTGTTAGGCGATCTTATAAATGAAGCCGTCTTATTTTGGACGCAACGTCTCGCTCAAAGAGATTGATTGGAAGGGGACCGCATCTACCAAATTGAGCTGGTGTAAGTGGAAACGCGAGACAGGTCTCAGTGAATAAGCTGAGATGAAAGGCAAGCTTTTATTTTGATATTAGACGACATGGCGCGCAGAGTTTCTGTGATCACTGTGTTTGTTTCATACAATACTGCTGTGGATTGAATTACTGAAAAGAAACTAGGGGAATAGTAGTTAAAGAGGATTGCTAATAAACACTTAGAACTCAGATATAATTGAGTCTGTGTAGAAGAGCAGTGTTTTGTGATGTTTGTGCTTGAAATTGATGAGCGTTTTAAGGTTTTTAAACAGGTGCTGAATTGAGAAATCAAAATTCCCTTCATCTTTTGACATATGAGAGGTCATTGGACTGTTAAAAACATCCTGTTAGTTTGCAAACTCAAAACTCATTGTTAGATCTTAAAATAGCTTATATTGAAGTCAGTCTGCCGAAACTTTGTGGAATGAGTCACTTTATGGACCCTTTTAACAGGACGGGTATGACGTGTTCAACGGTCATTAATATCTTAAATTGTTGAAAGTTCTTTATATTAATAGTTTTAAAAAATGTTTGTATATTTTAAAAAGCTACATTGGATCATATAATTTTGCATAAAAAAAATACCGCTTTTGCGAGGTGTTTCTAATGCTGTGTCTACACTACCTGACACTAGTCTTGTCATCGATCCCAGTTGTAAGAGCAACACATAATAACTGGACTTCTAGTTGATCATTTGGAAAAGTGGCAGAAGGTAGATTTTTTGTTGAATCATCTGTTGAACTGCATTCAATCATCACAAATACTGCAGAAAACCTATTGGAACCCACATGGAGCCAAGATTCTCTCAGAAATCAGTCTAGTTTGGTGAAGGGAAAATCATGGTTTGGGGTTACATTCAGTATGGGGAAGTGTGAGAGATCTGCAGATGGATGGCAGCCTGAGGTATCACACTCAAATATATATATATATATATTTTTTTTTTACTTGTTCAAACTACTTATTTAAAATGAGCTGAAACAACACAATTATTGAGATTTCATTGGGAAAACTTAAATGTTCAATCCACATAAATTTAGTAAAAGTGTTGTCAATTTTTGATTTTATTTATTTTATTAATTGTGTGGAACCCTGCATTTTTACAGTCATTTGTGCTGCCTATTACATTACAAACCACAGAAGTGGGGACATTTTTCAGCAGGATAGCACTCCATCTCATACTTTAGCCTCACATCAAAGTTCCTGAAAGCAAAGAAGGTCACGGTGCTCCAGATGGGCCAGCCCAGTCACCAATAATGAACATTGTTGAGCATGGCTGGAGTAAGATGAAGGAGGAGGCATTGAAGATAAATTCAAAGAATTTTGTTGAACTCTGGAAGTCATGCAAGAACACTTTCTTTGCCATTCCAGATGACTTTATTAATAGGTTATTTGAGTCATTGCAGAGATTTCTCAGCAGAGATGTCTTACCAAAGTCAACCCTTACTGTCCTAATTAAATAATTAAAAATCAAGGCACATCCATATTTTATTTCGGTGAAATAAGTATAATCTAGAGGCTTTTGCCTTTTATATAAGCCACTTCTGACACCAAATGATCAACTAGAAGTCAAGTTGTTATTTGTTGTTCCTAAAACTTGGATAGGCGACAATACTTTTGTCAGGTAGTGTATCACTGTAAAAAATACTGGGTTCCACAGTAATTAGTGTTGGGACAACATGAAGGAATTTATAGGAAGTTAGTTTCAACTTTTTAGTTTTTACAAAAATAAGTGGATTGAACATAAAACAATTAAGTTGTTCCCAAAAAAATACAAGAAATTGTGATTATTTCAGCACATTTTAAATAAGTTGTTTCAGAATCAGAATCAGAATCAGTTTTATTGCCAAGTGTGCTTCACACACACAAGGAATTTGTTTTGGCAACAGAAGCTTTCAGTGTACATAAAGTGATGAGTGACAACACAAAATTAAATACAAGAAAAGAAAAGGCAATAAACATTAAACATTAAACAGAGATGCAGTCAGTCAAAAAGATCTGGATGTTGAATGTATGTACAGATATGCTGTAAATATACAGGTTATAAGGTGCTGTGTACAAGTGCGTATGAGAAAGTATTGCACGTTTATTGCACAGTAGGGGAATATTTAACTGTTCATGAGGTAGATGGCCTGAGGAAAGAAACTTTTCCTGTGTCTATCTGTTTTTGTGCTTGGTGCTCTGTAGCGCCGACCAGACGGTAACAGTTCGAACAGGTAGTGTGCTGGGTGTAAGGCGTCCAGAGTGATTTTACGAGCCCTTTTACTCACTCTAGAAGAGCACAGTTCTTGAAGTGTGGGAAGGGTAGTGCCAGTGATTCGTTCAGCAGTCCGGACTATTCGCTGTAGTCTACGGAGGTCGGTTTTGGCAGCTGAGCTGAACCACACGGTGATTGAAGTGCAGAGGATGGATTGGATGACAGCTGAGTAGAACTGTACGAGCAGCTCCTGTGGCAGGTTGAACTTTCTCAGCTGACGAAGGAAGTACAGTCTCTGCTGGGCTTTCTTTACAATGGAGTCTATGTGAATGTCCCACTTCAGATCCTGAGAGATGGTGGTGCTTAGGAACCTGAATGACTCTACTGCAGCCACAGTGCTGTTCATGATGGTGAGTGGGGGGAGTGCAGGGGGGTTTCTCCTAAAGTCCACTATCATCTCCACTGTTTTGAGCGTGTTTAGCTCCAGGTTGTTGTATCTGCACCATAAATCCAGCCGCTCCACCTCCTGTCTGTATGCAGACTCGTCACCGTTCCGGATGAGGCCGATAACAGTAGTGTCATCCGCAAACTTCAAGAGCTTAATGGAGGGGTCTTTTGCAGTGCAGTTGTTTGTGTACAGGGAGAAGAGCAGTGGGGAGAGAACACATCCCTGGGGGGCACCAGTGCTGATGGTGCGGCTGTCGGATGTGATTTTGCCCATTCTGACTAGCTGTTGTCTATCTGTCAGAAAGCTGATGATCCATTGACAGACAGAGCTAGGGACAGACAGCTGGGTCAGTTTGTTCTCGAGCAGTGATGGGACGATGGTGTTAAAGGCAGAACTGAAGTCCACAAACAGTATCCTTGCGTAGTTCCCTGGTTTGTCCAGATGTTCTAGGATATAATGCAGTCCCATGTTGACTGCATCATCCACAGACCGGTTTGCTCTATAGGCAAACTGCAGGGGGTCCAGCAAAGGTCCAGTGATGTCCTTCAGATAAGCTAGCACCAGTCTTTCGAATGACTTCATGGCCACAGATGTTAAGGCAACCGGTCTGTAGTCATTGAGTCCTGTGATCTTTGGTTTCTTTGGTATTGGGATGATCGTGGAGCATTTGAAGCAGGATGGAACTTTCTGTTGAAGATCTGTGTGAAAATGGGAGCCAGTTGGTCCGCACAAGTTTTCAGACAGGCTGGTGAAACACCATCTGGACCTGGTGCTTTTCGTCTCCTCTGTTTACTGAAGATCTAATGCCCATTATCCTCACTGATCTGAAGTGCAGGGGGTGAGAGGGAGATGGCTGGAGGTGTTGATGGCTGTGTAGGGAGATGATCCGGGTGGGTGTGAGGTGTCTGGTCAGAGGTGTCAAATCTACAATAGAAGATATTCAGCTCGTTTGCAAGATGTTTGTTGCTGTCGATACTGGGGGATGGCGTTTTATAGTTTGTGATGTCTTTCAGGTCTTTCCATACTGATGCAGGGTCGTTGGCAGAAAACTGGTTTTGCAGCTGTTTGGCATAGCTTTTCTTGGCCACACCAATCTCCTTTGTCAGTGTGTTCCTGGCCTGATTGTATAAAATCCTGTCCCCGCTCCTGTAGGCATCCTCCTTTTCATGACGAAGCTGTCTAAGTTTTGGTGTAAACCATGGTTTATCATTGTTAAATGATAAGTAGGTCCTGGTAGGGATGCATAACTCCTCACAGAAACTGATGTATGATGTTACAGTCTCTGTGAGCTCGTCTAGGTTGGTGGCTGCAGCTTCAAAAACACTCCAATCAGTGCATTCAAAACAGCCTTGTAAGACCTGCTCTGTGTCGTTGGTCCATCTCTTAACAGTCCTTAATACTGGCTTAGTAGTTTTAAGTTTTTGCCTGTAAGTTGGTATAAGATGAACCAGGCAGTGGTCGGAGAGTCCTAGAGCTGCTCTGGCGACGGAGCAATATGCATCCTTTATTGTGGTGTAGCAATGATCCAAAATGTTATTGTCTCTGGTGGGGCATGTGATGTGCTGTTTGAATTTAGGCAGCTCATGTGTGAGTTTTGCCTGATTAAAGTCACCGAGAATGATAAAAGCAAACAAACAGCAAACATAATTTTTTCAGTGATTGGTGGGACTGTAAATATGACACTGTTCTCTTCTTATCTTTTAATCACGAAAGTCATGATAACACCATCAATAGCTAAGTTTCCATCTACCTATTTTTATGCACATTTTTGTATAGGAGCATAAAAAACAGTTGATGGAAACGCCAATATGTGCATACATTTTGAAAATGCGCATAAAAAACACCTGCATATAACTGAGTAGGATATTTTTATTTTTTTGACAAGAAAAGATTTGCATAAACTACAATATAAACACTTTTACCGAACAAATTCCAGTATGAGCATTGAATACGCATAATATAAGAGATCATGTGATGATAAAAATGTGTGTGAATGGACAAACCAGCAGGTAGAGCACAATGTAAAACATCTGAAATGTTGTTTTGGTCATTCTAAAACACCTTAACAGTTCAGCATTAGTGTTCAGGCGCTAAATAATCAGAAAGTGATGCGATTTTGTTCGCTTTTACTCGTTGGATGAAAACGCTGCTTTATTTGCACATCTTTTATGCGATAATCCAGTTCTGCGCATGAAGTTAATTCACATTTTTGGATGGAAACATAGCTAATGACTTTCTTCTTTTATTATTTGAGCAAATCGGAATGCAAAACATGTATTTGCGGTACTCTCTCATTCAATCAATGCAGACTCAATGCAGTCTACGTTTACCCAACTATGACAACTTCTGCTGCTGAGAAACCCCAAAATGTTAAAAGGGTCAGTTAAACTCATAAAAAAATGCTGGGTTAAAAAAGAACCTAGTTTGGTTTATTTGGCAACCCAGTGCTGATTAAATATTGAACAGAATACATGCTGGGTATTTCACCCAGTTTGTTGAGTTTTAAACATTAAATCATTTGCTGGGTTGTTTTTTTGTCAGTGATGGGTCAAACAAGCCCATAGTTTAGGTTATTAGAAAGTTGATATATTAACAGGTTGTAATTCCAGCAGCTCTTATCTCTCCATTGCAGCACATACAATTTGTTCATTATTAATCCGTTTAAACTACACAATACATGTTCATCTAAGGACATTTTGACACCTTAAGTTTCTATCTGCGTTTCGAATGAGTTTGAGATATTGAGCTTCAAAGTTTTTGCATTCCATAGCAAACAATATATGTGTAACATTTGTTTTTTAAATAAAACATCGCAAAATGAAAACAACTTATAAAAAATATCCCATAATGTAAATAAGTTGTCATTTAATAAGAATATGTGAATAACTCAATTTTGACAAAAATGTCAGATAGAACCTTATAATTCTAAGGTGATGATTTGTCAATATTTGCAGACTATATATGTATAAAATATGTATAAATCATCAGAGCTGCAGTGTCTTGTAAAATCTTCATGCGTTGCCATGGAAACTTTAAATAACTGTTACTTCAAAAAAAACAACTCACACAGGAGGGTCAGTGGGTGCATTTAAAAGTGTGAAAGAGTTAAAATCTGCATGAAACCATATTTGCAAGCCATTTTTTATTTTAATTTATTTGAGAAGCAGGCATTCTGCACTGTAACAAATGCAGGGTTCCACACAATTCATTCATGTTGTCCCAACACAAATCGATCGATTTAGTTAATTTAACACTTCTAACACATTTATGTGGATTGAACTTAAAAAATAAGTTGTCCCAGTGAAATCTTAAGAATTGTGTTGATTCAGCTTATTTTAAATAAGTAGTTTGAACAAGCAATCAAAAAAAAAATAATTGTCTGGGTCTGAATGTGAGCCTTTTTTCTCCCATTGTCAAGAAAATAAAGACTAAATGTCAATTTTACCATCAAAAGCACATGAAGTTATCTTTGCTAAAGCATTTCCTGTTTAAATATGTCATTATTTGCTATTGTATCATAACCTGTTTTGTGTCACTATTACCTCTCATTAACTGCATCGATTAGTAATTAGCAAATGTTTGAGTTATTGGGTCTTATTCTGTTTTGTAAAAGCTTTTTCTACCCATTGAAAGTGCTCTTAAGGCATCCAGCACTAACCTGAAAAGACATTGATAGTCACTGAGGAAACTTTTAGTTTGAGCTTCAACCATCTTGAGTGTCTTTGAGTTTATTGAATGGTGTGTTGTTGATACTCGAGGGTTTATGTTAAAGGGCATCCAGACTTGGAACCAGCAGAGAGGCAGAAGTCAGTAAAGCTTGTGCCAGTCAATTCAGAGAAAAAAAATTTCCTCAGATAAATCTAAATGTCATTGACTCTCAGTTTGGAAATTATTCAGCATTTGTGTTCCAGCAAGAGCTTAACTCTGAGCCCGTCTCCATAAGTTGCTCACATTATTATAAACTTTTATATTGTTTCCACAGCACAATAATAAGCAGTTGTATATTGGCTCAACAAAAAAAAATGTCTGGGCTTTTGAAAACAATGTATATATATAGATATATATAGAGTTAAACCTATAAATAAATAAATAAATAATTTTCAGATCGGAAGAGCACACGTCTGTACTCCAG